>CALNHX010001535.1:0-220005 GCA_940337035.1 Agriotes lineatus
TTATGACATTTGGGAGAGTATTCAATATAATATTACTTATAGGGGATTTGCGGCCATAGCGGCGTTCCGCGTAACCTCTAGTAGAGTACCTCGTTTGGGAATTATTTTTTACGTGCACCGATGATGATGTGCCTGTAAACTTCTGCAATACGCATGCTTACCGCATCCACTACCTATTAGCTGACTGCTAACTAGACCAATGAGCTACAGCGCACGTCAGTGTGATCTACATCTGCGGTTGCCGCTCCCGCAAAAGGCCGAAATTACGAGGAATTTGTCGACAATGATCATTCGAGGCGCTTTCTGGATCAATGATGATTGCTTATCAGATCAAGGATTATTGATCATCTTGACCGGACGATCGCATATCCAGGCACGTAGTGCATTAAGGCGGGACCAAACAATAAAACAATAAGCCACTAGGCAAAGGACAAAGCTGTTTACAAGCAGCAACAATACCAACAATGAAATAGTGTTTAACTCAGCTGCACAATAAAATTACATACAACCTCCATTACAAGCTGCTCAGGCACTAATATGTATTTGAGACATTATTTCACTCCTTCCTTATTAATCCACATAATTATCACAAACAACACTGCAAAAGCACATAAGAGCTCTCGCGTTGGTATGCTACCCCCTGTGATATATACGATTTCACGAAATTCACACAAGCACGCTTACAGCTAACTGGCCGTCATGCCATCGAGATTTTAAAACTAAATTTTCGATTTTTAGAAATATTTAGAAAGTATTGTTTAAGCTTTGGTTTATTCTAAGGCTTGTAATCATGAAAATATCAATACATGAGAGGCTAAAATAGTTACAAACACAAAATAAAAGAGTTGTAAAGTAAATACTACAACAAACACAATAATATCAAAGCAATTAATTAAGGTAGAAAACAGTATCCATTAGACTAACTCGAATATTGTTATTTGCGCTTTCAATGATTGAAATAGTTTCCCTGATATTCCTCTATGTTTATTTGCATAACGCCGAATTAATATTTGATCTTGCTTATTTTTCAAGATTGTTATAAATTATGTCTTTACAGTGTCCCTTAAAAAATTAAAGAGCAATTAGATCGGCGATCTGGTCAGTCAATGCTTATTACTACAGTTACAACTAAATTTCTAGGGAAATATTCATAAATGACACTTTCCTAGCGTTTGAAGCTAGGTTTTCAGGGGGGTATTTTAGTTTTCAGGCGAATCCTCAGTCAGGTAATTCTTTGATGTTTGAGTAATTTACCTCTATTGAAACAAAATGGCATTCTTGTGCTTATTTTTGTTGTAAAATCGTGTTTCTTGTGTTATGAGTTTACCTACATTATAGTGGCATTATCAGAATTCGAGATCAAAAAGATCTCACCGACGAGGAAATATAGGTCCATGTTTCCGACTATGATTCCGGTACCGGGGAGATTATATTTGATGATAACGAGCAAACGCCTTATGATGAAATGCATGCGAGAAACAGGTACGGTGCCCTTATTTTCCAATTTAAACACACCATCGAATGGACTAAATAACCTACGAATGTAAACATCAGACGGCCTGAAGCAAATAAGGGCAAGGTTGCACCTGATATTACACAAGACAGTTCCGGAATATCTACATTTAGGGACATGTTTTCGTTGTTTATATCACCAAAAATGTTTTAGATAGTTGTAATGGAAAAAAGTCATAAACCTCAAAAGATCTTCACTCAGTGGAATGCTGCACATTCCAAAAACAAGAAAAACTTTCCTCCTATAAATAGGCGAAAAATTGAAGCCTATATTGGATTATCCTTACAATGGCAGCTCTTCAGAGTAGTAGCGAATCTATACCTATGCTTTGCACTAGCAGTCCTGCTTACACACGTTCCATAATTATATTTCATCATACTTTCTAGAAACAGATACCTACCAATTTCTGAATAAGTTTTTAACCATCGATAATTTTGACACTTGAAAAGATTGAAAAAGAAATGACAAACTAGCAGCTTTCCGGGGGTGTTTGACATTATGGTTGCTAACTGCAATAAAGGTGTGAATCCTGAGTTACATCAATGCGTAGATGAACAACTAGTACCATTTCGCGGCAAGACATGAAGGGTAAGCCAGCTAAATATCGCTTAAAATTTTGGGAGGAGACAGCGAGTCTTCATATACAGTCAACATGCAAGTTTATCTCTTATCTTGTACTTAGCAGGCATATTCTTAAAACAGAACAATCTATGGGTATAGGTAAAGCCCTTATATTCAGGATTGATCCAATAAATAAAACACTAGCATAAAAATATTAAATGGTTTCAATAATGAATTAATTATGTCAAGCCGGGTATAACTAAAAATATTGTAATTATTTTGACTTGCCAAAAGAATGGTTTATTGCTCCTTTGCAATCTATTTATTTGCAAATTTAATGTGGCTAAGCTCCGGTGTAGCATGAAATGACTTTTAATCTGTAACACAATTGACACTATCTATAATTATTAACAAGTATGACAGATGCATGACTATATGACAAACAGGATTATAACCTACAATTTAATCGAACCTCAAAATGGCTTGCTCTCACAAAAAAACTGCGCAAATTTAATTCAAAAGAGACCAAAACGGCAGGTAAACATCAGATAAATTATTCAAATCACTGTTACGTCATATCCTGCAAATTTGTTTTTTTAGAACGCCAAAGGACGCAGCGGTTTTCATTTCTTTTGATTTCCGCTTTAATCCTCCAAACTAAATTTTCAAAGGACGCTAAGCAAATTACGAAATTCTGGAAAGACCATGGGGACTGGAATCTGCACGTACGGCTTGTAAAAAGCCTGCTCTTGATAAAGCCTTTGATTTCAAATACCTGCGGCAATCGGAAGCTATGATAAATACCTGGCAACTCGAAGCTTCCTCGTTGGGAAACGGTTTCAGGTGACGCCATCTCAATTGTCGACCGCACTTGCTCATGGCTTTCTGCTGCTAATTTCTGCACCCTGGCTATCCTCAGGGACTCCTCTAAAGGCTGCACCGGGGTTTTTGGCTGGCCGATGTGGTACCTCCTCGTAAAAGGCCTCCGAAGTGGAAAGCACTCTGGCAATTCTTGTGGATAGATTTCCCTTTTTACCGGTATTCACTATCTGGACAAATCATACCCCCACATATGCAGAACGACTTGGAGAACAATTAAAACACTCTTTGGGTAACAAATTGTAACTTTTTATTGATAAAAACTGTTAATTTCTGGGAGCCCAATTAACCCAAGATAACTAAATTGAGGATCGTTGATTTTTTCTTAAACAATTGACAATCTCGTTACCTAGCAACTATGAATAACATTTGTTTTATGGAAGTAAGTTGTGATGTACAATTTTTACTTACAGACTAAGGTTTTGATGCACTGTTCTTTTCTTAACTTCTAACTTGTCTTTTGTTAAATGCTAAAATTTTTCTTTTCTTGTAAATGTTCAACGCAACACAACTTTTTATGCTCTGCTTTTACACATGAGTTTTTAAATGCACCGACACTTGAGTTTTTTAAATACACTTCACGAATCTGTGTTTTTTGCTAAATAGAGTAATTGCTTTTATAACGTCTTTACTGCTTCGTGCTGTTGTGCCTAATTTATTTGCCCTTTAGTTATCTTACCGTTCATTGCTACAATAACCTTTACTTGCCACAACACGCTCATAATTTCTGTACGTCGCACACCATTTCTGTATGATATGAAAATTCATATCATCGTATTGACTTCACACAACTATAACCTTTCAGCTACATAATTCAGTCTGCATTTGCTATTTCAATCATTTATTATAATTAAAACCATGCACGTAATCGAATTCTGTCAATTTAATGCCAACCTTTCTTTCTCAAATTACATTTACTGCCGCTCATATCGAGTACATTTATTACTGTAAACTTACTGACTTTATTGCAATAAATAAAATCTTTAATTCTGAGCTCGTTTTCAATATTCAGTTTATGTTACCTAGGCTACCAGAATTACGTTAAGCATTAAACCATTGCAATATATCTCATAAACTGTTTTCCAAGGAAGCAGAGCAACAAATCCGAAAAAATCAAGGAGAGAGAGTGGTATTGGATCCTACGGACCATTAGATGAGGGCTATGGTATAACAGTGGATATTTTATTTACCACTCTTGATCTAGCGCATAAGCTGTGACCAAGACTCACACTCTATGGTTGCCTAAAGAACAAAACGTTCATACCATTAGAACTTCTGCCATCGCCTCAGAAACCTTTACTGTCATCCATGTTTGCTTTTTGAAAAAATTGAACGCTTGTGTCGTCTGTCCCAAAGACAAACCAAGCTGTTATTTTGCTTTTGAGTGAATATTCTGATGACCAGGTAAATGGAGACGCTGAGTAATATAAGCCGGAAATAGTACTGCACTAGAGCAGCACCAAAGGTGCCGTTGATATAACAAACCAGATGGATCAAAAATACACCACATAACAAAAAATACTCAGATGGTCAATTGTCTTGATTGACGCATACAAGATATGGATGCTGGCAAATCCTGAATATATGAAAGATGAACTCAATGGCAAAATAGAGTTTTTCCTGGAACTAGAAATCGATTTAGCTAAAGAACACATAACTTACCGTTATAGTAACACTAAAAATTGACATACAGTTATAAAGCAACATATGGGAAATGTGATTCCTCAGCTGAGTACCTCTGTTGTTACACCAGCCCCCGTCCAGAGAGACCAAGGGCGTTGCTACATGTGCAGCAGGAAAAGAGAAAGAAAAACAAGAAGGTCATGCCCTCAATGTAGAAATGTTGTGTGTACCGAACACTCCAGTAACAAAATAATATGTACAAAAGAATAAATTTGAAGCTTGTAAACGTATGCAACGTTATACTAAAGGCTGTTAAATAATTTTTCTTTCTTCTTCTTACATTTACACATACGGCAAATGTAATAATCCCGCCAGCTTACATGGCCTTAAACTAGTGGGGTACATTTTCACCACGTACGGTATTTGGTGCTTTTAAAAAGCCATTGTATTATAAGGGTTAAGAGAACATCGTCTAAGCAGCTTTCTACTTCACTAAGCGATATTGATAACATTATCGGCGTTTTCAAGCAACATAAACCATACAATCATGTTTTCCAGATTCCGTATTACTTTAAATGTGATCAAAATTAAAACGTTAATGTTTAATATCTTAGAAACGATGCATTTGCGGGCACTGGTTTATTACAACTTTTTGATTTATTTTTGATCATAGAATACTTCTGCAAAGTTTTGTTCCCTTATTTGACAAACACCCTGTATAATTTCTGTTATGTCCCTGGCATTGCCTTCGACAAGCCGATACAACGAAGAGCACAAAATTTTCTCCCGGCTTTAATAATAACGGAGATTCCCGCCTAATTTGATCGAAACTGATAGTAGAATTAATATCGACCAATTTCAATTTCTAACTTTTTTATCTGTCAAATCGCACAAGTCAATTTAACGACTGCGGGACCGGAAAATCCGGCCAATCGTAAAAACCGGACACCACTATTTCTCCATTGGAAGAAATCACTCATTTCAATATTTAACAGCTCCATTTTAAAGTGGTCGGCAAGCATCAATCACGACACTAACATTCTGCCACGATAAATGCACGAGTGCCCGCGACGTGAATGAATGCATGAGCTGGCCAGTGCATGTGCCCGGAAGGCGTTTAGCTTGAAAACAGCAAGGACTTCTCTCTAACCTCGAACGCCTCCAGATTCCTGATGCACATTCAAACGATTTCTCTGACTGTCGTCGTCTTATTTCCCGAAAGTCCTGAACAGGCGGCGATCAGATTCCGGGCGGTTTTTGAAATTGGTCCGCGCCTCGACTGCATCCAGATTGCATTAACAAACTTTTCTGAAAAATGGCTTTCGGTAGCTACAGGTTTGCAGTTGATAGCCCGAGCACGTCTGCATAATGCATGCTAAAATGGAGAAGCGCGGTTAATAATTTCCGCAGACTATCAGCGTCAACTGTATTTTATTAACCTTAGTGCATGTGCATCTCGCTGTCTGCACTGTGTGCTTTGAGCTCCACTGATTTATGTCCCAGCCCCATCAATGGAACAATCCACAACGTATTATAAAGCACAGTATATTTAAGTCCTGGCTTTAATATTATTTGCCATTAGTAAATTAGACACCTGCTTTATCAGCTTTATACATTATTAATTAAAGGCTTTGCAACTTCACTTTCAAAGCATTCCTCTACTTTTAGATAAAACAAGAGCAGCACTGAAATAACTAGTCTGCCATGACTGAATTTCAAGTCCTATACTTTTTGTTTGGTTCCAATTACAGGGTGAAAAATAAATTTTTGCTTTCCACGTTTTAGGTTACTATCAACAACACAGAGCGGCTTAAATATTAAAATCTGAAGTCTTTAATAAAGCTTTAAGATGATTATATCCTGGCATCAGCAAGGTGGGCTTTGACACACCCTTGATAAGTATATCCGAAAACCTTCGAATAACTGTGACTTTTTTTAGCACAATCTAGCACCGTCACTATCGGAAATTTCAATTGAGACATATCGTACGGCCAGATATTTTAGTAATTGTTTGTCTGTTAGCTAGCTCAGTGTACACGAAACGCTTTACTCATCCAGTCATTTTGCCAAAAACAAAAGGCTGTGCTGCATCTGTAGTGTTAGCGGGCTGAAACTAACGTTTAAAAACATACACAAAAGAAGCCATTTTATTTAGACAAATATATTGACTTTCAACGCCTATAAAATCATAAAGAAGATAGAAGAAAATAATGTTAGTCCTGGAACAATGTACTATATGCAATATAACTTGGGCTACTCGAGTGTACGGTTAAAACATACATAAAGCGACACTAAAGCAGCAGGCCAAAATAACTATATTTGAAGTGTACACATTAAAATGTCTGAAGCCGGTACTACCTTACGCCGGCCCTGTCTGTAGAAAAACCAGATATAGTTTACACACATAAAATCATTATTTTCCGAGCGATTCTAGACACCTACAGCGACTGCTAATCGTTTTAAATTGCAAATATATCATGTAGGTATTATCCTACCTTCTGATCCTCGAAGCTTGCGACTTATAGCGTTGTGAATTTGGTTGGCTCTCGAATTGCGTCACTCAAATCTTGAATGGTGCGACTCGTGGAAAATTACAATATCCGATTCGGTGAACCCCTGCTTACTGCTCTAACAACTCAATGACTGCTGATGTCACGTATTTACAATGAACGTCATGAATATACGTGGCTTCTGTACTCACCGTGACAACAATGAAAAGGCTGGAAATGTAAACGTCGACTTCCTGCACACATTCCCTTAGACAGAAAATTATTTACTTCGCGATTCCCTAACTTCTTTGGTTAACTCGTCGTATTGCAAAATCCACTTCGCTGCAGGCAAACGTACTGCGAGCTGTTTACTTACATGTATCTTCGAACAAGGCCTAGGGGATAATATTTTGTTTCCAGTGAAATATTCCTAAGTCGAAAATTCCCATGTGCAGCGAGCAGTCATGAAGTGGTGTTTGTCGCTGCAACCGCGAGCGCCGGTAAACACACACAAATTTCAGCGACTCACACACAAGGCCAGGCTCGCGCTTTCCGAGAATTGCACCGATTAAATCTAATTAAAGATAAAAAACAAAGTCGCAAATTGACTATAACTTGAAACATGAAAGTAGACCATACAAGCGAGAAGACCAGAGGACAGTTTCAAAATGTATCAAATTTTAGATTTTGTACTGTGGATGATTGATGGATGATTGGTGACGCAGAAAATTAAGTAATTTGATATCTCCTTCTGTCTTCTCGGATATCACTGCGCGTACTTACAAGTTGGTGGCTAACTAGGATAACTACTTCAAATTAGAGTGAAGTACTGGATCTTCTCGTTTAAGGGCGATGTGATTTGCTATGCTGCAAAATTTTATAGCATGCCTCGTTTTTTGTCGGAGACGTAAGCTTCCCACGCATAATAGTTTGAAGTCGTGTTCACGTCCTTTTGGTGTATTGGAAGACTTTATTTTCGAGATTGTACTAGACATCGTAAGCGGTGCACTGGACTCCACCGGCCATTACATCATCTCGACTCCGCTGTCGCTTCCGCCTTCAGTTGTCTTTCTGTGTTACCAAGTCCACAAACCAAGCCCAAACAATATTTCGCTCTGCCTGGCCAGTAGGGTATTTTGGGAGCACCCCCAAACACTTGAGTTTTAAGTCAACGTTGCCACCTCCGACAATCATTATCAAAGTTGTCACCTCTTGATCTTAAGTTCAAAGGCAAAGTTGCCACACTTACCACCACAACCTCAGGGTTGCCACTTCTACTGACAGCCCCAAGGTTGCCACCTCCCTACCACTGCGTTCTCCAAGGCCTCGCCCTCTAACACTTTTGTATACAATGATATGTATTTTTATTGGCTTTCAACTGAAGGTCAAGATGGGAGACTGGTAACCATGAGAAAAATGGTGGAGGTACAAACCTTGGGAATAATGGTATAGGTTGTGGGAGTTATTACAGAGTGGTTCAAATCACCCTACGCGGAGCAAACATCTTCTCTCGAGCGCGAAGTCCAGGCAACTTCGCTTCATGTCACTTCCCGTAAATTTTTGCTGTTGTAGCTATGTAGCTCTACGTTACTGTTTTAATGCATGTGCATATTCCATCCATTCCAAATACAATCGTTAAGCTGCAAGTGTTTGGATATTATAAGAATATACCGCTCAACGTCCCTAAATTGTCAGCGCATCCCTGTCTGGAGTGTGCAAATCGCTATGCGGGCTTCGGATTTCACACTTACCCGGATTAGAATTGTACTTATCTGGGGGTGTTTAATGTAGTAGCATCAAAGTTCACACTGTTTAATTTTTGGTGAAAAGAACTACGCGTTTTCTGTAGAACGAGCTTCCTTTCAGGGAAAATAGAGGCAAGATAATTCGGTCCTGAGCGTTGAGCACGCACGCCTCCCGAAGCTGTAGAGAAGGTTTTCCTGGTGGAATATTCTCCTTACATTACCGGAAGACAAAGCAACATTGTGGCGAGCTATACAATACTAATTTTACTATATCGAACGAGCCCTGTTTTTTTATTATAAGACGCGCCCCTCTCACTAGCTAGTCGAACTAGCTTTAGACTTGTTGCAGGTCCTAAACGGGTATTTTTTATTTCTAACACTTTTACTGTCGGTTCTAGATGTTGTGCAATTTTGATCTCTTACTGTCGGCCTTGATTTCATGCTCATTTCATTGGTTCTGCCGCCTTTTCGCAGATATCAGTTACATTGTACTGCTATCATTGAGTAATTGATATAACCGTGACTTTTAGACCAAAACTCTTAAGGTGTTTATTTCACTCACTTCCTTACTCAACTTAATAGGTTATAATGGGTGTGATTATTTAACGTCAAATATTTATTTATTCTGGTATATTATATAATCGATTTTTAAGTTAAATTTAACTGTGTAAAATGTTTCAGCAAGTTTGTTTTCTACTATTATTTTCGTTTTGGTATAGGCATTCAGCGGTTTTATGACCTTTCTTAAATCTGGGTATTGTTAGGACAAATTCTAGTTGAATATAATCCAAAGCTATTGCCATTCGATAGCGTACATGGAAGCTGATTTTGAAAATTCGATCGCCTTCTCAATTACCTCAAAAGTTGCGTTCTGAAGCGGTTACTAAAAAAGCCTTGCTATTTATTGCTGATATCTACATCTGATAGCGAGAAACAAGAAGTTACTTGAAAAATGGAAGATGGAAGAGAAAACATTTACAAAAGAAAAAACATAATATTGGAAAAATTAGGAGATTTTTGCGGAAATTCGTATCAAAATTGACGAAGACTTGAGGAAGAAAAACTTCAGTACACTATTCACAAGATACACATCAGCAGGAGCTCCTAAAACCGAATCAGTGTTAAGTAAAGTAACAATAATGTTTCAGTCTTTAACTGTGGATTGCAGTTGTACCGGAGCTAATTAATATTTTGTCCAATTTATTTGAGCCTCTATCCTTTACCTTTACTATGTGTATACCTTAAAAAGTGTATTATTTTGTAAACATTACTACTTGCGAAATGACAATTTTGTGTAATCACAGTACAGGTACAACTATATAATACGTAAAGCCACCCCAGGGAAGTCACGTTTGCATTGCAATTATGTTTAGTAAAAACGTGAAACACCGAATTGTAGCACCTGTAGCGCCCTGTCAACTGTCACACATATAATCATCGACTGCCCCTTATACTCAACACAAAGGGATCAATATCAAAGTCAAAATATTAACGAAGCCTTTTACAGCTGAAGTGAATTTATCCGATCAATGAATGTGCTAGTTTAAATGGAAATGTATAACCACTTCACTTAACAAATATATGCGCTAATAACCAGAGCTGTTAATGTGCGTATTAATTAAAATAAAAAAATTGATCCTGTAAGTTATCTACAATTGATGTTCAATTTCGGCCATTCGAAAGCACAACCACGAATCTAATTCTGTATATATTTTTGGCCAACACACTCTGTGAAATTTGCAAAAAATATTATTACATTAGAAAGAAACAAAGAAGCTGCACTAAAATTGTAAAAAAATCGTTCAAAAAAAATTCCAGTTTTTTCCAGTTATAATGTATTAGTAAGCAATCCATGGTATTAGCATCTACCACTTAGAATAAATTTAAATTTAGCGTCAATATTTATTCCTTGGTGACTCTGTTATTAAAGCAAACGTTGAAGTGCTGCAAACTGTTGCCACAACAACCAACATTGTTGCTTTAGTGTGTAGAATATACTTAAAGGCGCTTACTGGCTATTCAAACAGTTGAAAACTACAATAAAAGGGCTTTCCAACGGTATACCATCTTTTCCATTTCGTTTAGAAGTAGCTGTTAAAAATCAAAATTACGTAAGACGATTTAAAAATAAATGTTATTGTTAATGAAACTCATATTATTTCATTCATAAAACATAGTTTGCAATTTTTTTAGTACGTGTGGTGCTATAATTCGGTCATGCAAAATTTTTAGACCCAAGTGGATTTTTTTTGCATTTTTTGTTCAATTTTTACTGATTTTGCATAATTAATGGCCTACTTTGGCTAAACACTTTTTTTCCAAAATTTAAATTTAAGAATGCTATCATAAAGCACCTTCACGGCTGATTGCAAATCTCTAAAAATATACAGGGTGTTCCATTTAAAACACCAAAGTCGTGTATCACTGCACAAAAATAGGAGGCTATCGCTTAAATTGGTTTACGTCAATTTGTAGATTGTGTACTGGCATTTAGTTTTTTTCGATATCTCTATGACTAACGAAGTTATGAGCTGTCTGGCGATCTACAAACACCCTGTATATATTGCTAATTAGTTGGACGAATTATTATAATCTGGTCGAATACTTCTTAACTTCTCTCGTATAGTCAAACGTTTTGGAATATTCGCAGAGATTCCAATGATATTATTACTAAAAATTGAGATTTTTCTAAATATTCGGTTAGCAGTGACTAGAACAATCGTACGCAGTTACAAGTGACCCATCTATTTACATTAATATCAGGAAATGACATTAGAGGTAGGAGTTGATTTAAAATTTGATCTAGTCAGTTAGAAAGGATTCACTTCAAACAAAAATGAAATAATACTGCGAGGATAGCTCTGTCAGTGAAGTTTTAATTTTTCCGTAACATACAATATGCATAGTCAATTTTTAAATTTCTAGCGACGTTGTAGCTATAAAGTGCTTTGTATTAGCTGTGCGCTGGCAACCTTTGTTACCAGTCTTGCGTAAACTTTTGCATGGAATCTGTATTGCGTGTTATTGAAGCTCTAATTTACATTATGAGTTATCGAGCTATAATGCAGGATACCGGAGCAGCAAAAATGGTTTTATAGGCAGCAAGAGTCAATGGTGAATTCATAGCAGTAATGGATGCAAAGTTCTCCATAAAAACAACAATAAATAACGGCATTAGCTGACAATAAATCATTCCCATGTCGATGTAAATTATGAGGGTCATTAATTTAGTTTGAATCTGACACGCACTGTGATCGACGGTTTATTTCAATGTAACCTAATTAGATTAATTTAATTGTTTCGTCCACTTTTCCCTAATCGAATGTATTGTTCGGCGGAGCGACAACTTTATTCCAGGAAATTCTGCCGGTTTAATTGCGAAACACGTAAACATACATTGTACGCGAAACTGGGCATAGGTTCATAAAATGGTTCATAAAACCGAAGAATAAAAATTCAAAGCTTTCGCTGAAACACCGACATTAGCTTCGGGTATCTACACATTATTAAAGTAGCAAACTTTTACGGATACGGCGACTAGAAGATAATATCAGCGTTATTTTTATTCCCCTCTTTACTATTATCCCCGTGGAATTTTATTGTTTTACACTGGCTTCATGCACAAGTGCTTGCGGATTTTCTGCGGAATAAAAGATTAATTCGCTGTTATCGTCCTTTCTGTAAACACGTCGCTTTTAATACTTTTATGTCAAATTAAACTGTGACGCGGGTCTTTTTATTGTACTGTAATAGATTTTTGCCTAACGCAGATTCTCTGCAAAACTGTTCGCTTTGGACCTTGCTCACCACTTTTCTATATAACCAAACAAAATTGTTATACCTTCTCCAAACTGATCAATTTGTAGATTTAGTAGTACTCGTACTGATAAACAAGTTGGCCGAACGATCAATATGTTTCTGTACGCATGAAAAACTAATGTTGTTTGATCCAGGCCCGCTTCACGTAAATAGGTTGCCCTAGCAACAAGGAGAAAATCATACAGGTCTGTGTTTAGATCCGTCGCTACGAGAACAGAGTTTAATTTCATTTATTTAGTAAACTTGTTCATTCAAATAAACTGTACGTTTCATGGAAACTTAAGAAAAAAACTACCTGAATAAGACGAAATAAAGGGATGGAGGACAACATATTTTGTTTTCAAGATAGTAACCATGCATTTCAGTAAAATTTCTCACTGCGAGGAAAGATGTGAATTTGTTTACTATGGGATCACTCTGTCATGGCACTGTACCTAACATCGACACGCAGCGACTGTATTGTATTGAACCGCTTGTTCTTGCCCATCTTTTGTTCTTTTGCAACAATCACTCTGCATCTTTTGGGACCCGTTTTTGTCATAACCTAAGCTTTGTACAAATTAATACCGTTATCTATTTCTCAGCTAAAGCAAAATTAGAAAAAGTTTTATTTTTTAAAGGTGCTCACCGCCTATATGGTCTCGGTTTTCATGCCAGGTAGACATATAACCCGCATGAAATATCGTGTTCCTCCAACAAATTGTTTTGAGCTACACTGCCAACAGGCAGGCAGAGAGACAGACAGAAAGACAGACAGACATACAGACAGACAGATAGACAGGCATACATGCAAACAGACAGACAGCTAGATAGACAGACAGAGAGACAAACAGACAGACAAACAGACAGACAAACAGACAGACAGACAGACAGACATACAGAGAGACAGACAGACAGGAAGGCAGACAAACAGATATACGGAATTGAGCAAACATGTTTTTTTTTCATCCACGGACCGCGTGAAACGTGAAGTTCTGAAGAAACCTTGGAATGTGATTATTTCGCGATTACAACATTTCATTCGTATTTTAGATGAGGGAAGTAACAAAAGAACAAGGAAAACATTTAATAGACTAGAAACGTAGAATGTGAAGACGATGTTGGAAAAAAGAAATAGGGAGAGAAGCATAAAACAGAAGAAGAAAGTCTTGGGATTAGAAACGTGGATGTAAGGACTATTATACCTACAGAGCTGAACAAAATTGAAGACGAGTTGACGAGATATAGAGTACACTTGGTAGTAATCCAAGAATTAGTATGGGAGGGATACAAAAATATTGGTTAAAATAGCTTGGATGGTATAGAGAATCGATTGTAAATGATCCGAAAAATGTAAGACCTGTACAAGCAAAAACAGATAAAATTGTAAGAAGATTTCAGTGCTTGGTGTTGACGGGCAGACGATTAAAGGTCTCTATTATTGCAAGAGGAGTTAGTATGTAGGCGACATTTTTTTTTGAAATCTTGAAGTAAGTTGTCCTTCGCTGGATTCCATGACTACTTTCTGCTGAGCAAAATCTTTTCGAAAATGTATTTTCCAAGAGGATTTGAATTCTTTAGAAGATGGTAGAAACCCTTTTTCAAAAATTGTCACCGGTGGTGCGACGTGGGTGTGCTATTGGGACATTGCACATACCCTCCTACCAAACAAGAGTCAGTGCAGTAGATGCATAAGGGCTCCCTGTCGCTAAAGAAACCAAACATGCGAAACTCTGCAGGAAAGTTGATGGCAATAATATTTTGAGACGAGGAAGACATGATGTTCATTGAGTACATGTAATGGTGTACCACCCTTAAACTAGGGGTGAGTACAACCCTAGTTAGCTCTAACTTTTGGTAGAATTATGGCGTGCATAAGGACCAGGCAACGGTCCTTAAGGTTACAAAAAACTTTATTAAAGTAATACAAAATGGGCGTCAGTCGTTATGCACAACAGAGCCAAGTACAGCTATAAAAAATCACCACCTACCTTATATACATTTTAACAATAATCTAAATCTGAAATGAACAGACTTTTAATATCGAACAACATTTTCAGCAATTAACAACCATAACCTAGAAACCGACACATTATATGTAAGATTAGCTTATATAGAGCACACCAGTTATAGAGAATTAACTAAAATGACTTACAGTGCTGTAGTAATTAATGGATAAACGTGACGTGGATAAGCTTTAGAAAAAATCAGTTTTATACAACATGCACATACACCGCCATTTCATCGCAAAATTGTAACTGTTGTAGTCAATGTATGCCACCGAAGTAAAGGCCCATGTTCCATTAGGTGCCGATAGGTATCACCACATCCTTATGCGAAATATTTGATTTCCCCAAATTAGGAGTACTCCCCATAATAAGCAGCTCTCCTCTACATGTCTCACATCTTAAAAGATAGTCCATCTAACATTGGACATGAGCGAATACGATCCACTATTTTGCCTGCGTTTCAGCCTTTGCGATTTGTTGCTCGACTCTGTCAATATCGAGAGAAATTACCCTAAAACAGCTTATTCCTGTTTTAAATATAGTACAACCTAAATGAGTAGTAATTGTGGACAATACATCAACCGTGTCAGTCGGTGCAGTTGGATAAATCTTCTTCATTTTGTAAAGAAGCCACATTTGTTTCTTCTAGAACCTACAACAATAAATACACAAATTCTCAACCGTTGTCTAAAGAGTGAATTGCAAATTTATGGTGTCAGACTTTAAAAATGTAAAACCGATATGTCGCAAAATGTTTGTAATGTTTGCATAACTGTTCTAAGCATAATGCATACATACGCAGCCGTTCCTCTGGTACCGCTTGAATGTAGTGTCGTGGTTGAAGCATAATATTGATTGCAAAATATAGATTATTTTAAAAGAGTCTGATTTACAATGAGATAACGATAGTGATTGTGTGGAATAAGGAGTTCATAATTAGGTTGTAAAATTCTTGGATTAAAAAGTCGAGTTTCTACTATGGGTCAAACCGTAATCAATAGGTTTTGCTACTATTGCTATTACATTGACCACCTATATATCTAAAACAAATCTGTAAAGGGCTTTCCTCAGAACTTCCCTCGCAAGTGGAAGTTGTGACACGAAATATTTTAAACAATTAAGAGCAACTACCGGCAAAAAGATAGTAACGTCCATAATACTACTGAAAAAAACACATGGTGATGCAAATTATATCAATTTTCAAATTAAAAAAATATTACAGGCGGGATTCGAAATCTACGCCTACAGAACGCATTTAAACGGAAATGTAGCAGGTGGCGGACCGCGCACCCATCCATCACATCTTGCCACGGAGCTCTGCTTGATATAATCGGGTAGCAACTGCATTACATTCAACAGCTTATACTTGCCCATTTTTGTTTTTTACATTACCCTGTATCTGTTGCGTAAAATATGACCTATATGCAAATTATTACGTTTATCTATCTATTTTTCAGTTAATGAAAAAATAAACAACATTTAAATTTTTTTAGGTGCACAGTCTACTAAGGTAAAAATATTTTAACGTTTCTAAAATTACTGAAATAATAAAAGAAAACATTTGGTAATGCAAATTATATCAATTTGCAAATTACAAAGTATTGGAGGCGAATTTCGAACTGAGTGCGATTTCAGCGCCTGCACAAAGCATTTAAACGGGAACGAAGCAGACCGCGGGCCGCGCACTCGTTGATGGTACCGTTCCGCGAAGCACTTAATATTCCTGAGCAGCAACTGCAGTACATTCAACATTCTATTCTTTCTCATTTTTGTTTTTTACAACAATTACCGTGAATCTGTTGGGCCTCATTTTTATCAAGTGTAAAGCCTGACATGTGCAAATTATTACTGTTATCTATTTATCAGTTAACCCAAAAATAAACAAAATTCAATTTTTAAGGGTGTCACCAGGTATATATTTTTCTTAAATTCTTTCATTTTCATGCCAGGTATACATATAATCTGCATGCAAAATATCGTCTTACTCCAACAAATAGCTCTTGAGGTATACCGCCAACAGACAGCCAGACATACAGAAATGAGAAACTCTGTTTTTCGTCATCTAGGAACCTTGATCTGTCTTTTAGATGATGGAAGCGAAAATAACTGAAATGGCATCATTCTAAAAAAATAAAATAGGAGAAATTAATTCAACGAAAATGCAGCTGTACATGGAATATAGGACAGAATTTGGTTATTACCTTACATTTAAAATAAAAAGTACATTTCTTGGCCTACCCTTGAATTAGGGTAAATATAAACTGGAACTACGTGTAAATTAGTTATACAGTGCTTCATTAACCAATAAGAAACTTGAAAATAAGTAATTCCTTGATTAAATTACGCTTGACCATAATTTATTTGGGTTATTCTAGTATTTAATTTAGGGAAATAATATCTTGTTTGCAATTTGTAATAATAAGCCTTCTTTTGTGTAATCGTCGCAGTCTACTTCATGTTATTAGATCGAGCTGTAATCGGTTATATGTATTGTAGTGGTATGATATTTACAGCAATTCTGGTTGCATAACTAACTCACGAATCACAATAAAAGATTTAAATAGGCCCAGTATTGTATTTATTGCAACAATAAGAGTCACTATTAAACATTGATAATTACATGAAACATAATTAGCAACAACTGCAATTAATTAACAAAGGTTAGCAATTGTATAGAACGATATCGTCAGGGTTGCGTTCTGCTTGTATTCAAACTGTGCTCAAAATGGCAAACGTAGCAAATTTTATGATGAATGACAAATTAATTGTATTATGTCATGACGCGATAATGAAATCGCTTAAGTCCAAAAGCGTTACGAGGCTTCAGAGAGGTTTAATGCAGCATTTGCTGTAATATCGAAATGCTAACAATCGATGACGCAGCTAAAGAAATTGTAAAGCATTGCAGGAATGCACAGAGACATGCAAAGAGCACATAAAAAGCAATCTGAGGATAGCTAAAGAATAAAAGAAAATAAGCTGGTGATGTTAATCAGTGTTTGATAGCTGAAAGTGAAAAAGAGCGATCAATTTACATTTACATTTACAAAAACAATTATTAATGAAGATCAAATAATGTAAACTTACAGAGGAACAATTGTGAATCAAGTTGCTATTGTGACCTAGACTACCTGGAGCGTCGTTTGTTGCTTTTTAGTTGGGGAAGCCAAGCTGAAAGCTTGTGTGTTGTTTGGCTCCCCAATTTGATAAATTTTCTTGATAAAAGTATATAATTTGTGCCCAGTTGTTGCGTTTTATTTATTACCGTGATGCGGAGGCCAGCTGTGGTTAAATTGACAGTATTCCAGAGTGCAGTTCCAGAGAAAATTGGACCTAGGGCTTCGCCTTTATATGATCGTCTCTAAGCTTAGGTTGCAACAGTTTTGAAGCTGAGAGAAGCAGACAGCAATATGCAGGGCCTAGAAAAGGCTCGGTTCATACTTCCGAAGCGAGCAGCAACCACGGAAATATCGCCAGGAAGCTGATACATGCTTGGCGACCTTTCAAACCGTGGCCTGTGCGAGGTCATCTTTCGAGCCAGATTCAACAAGACTGTTAACTACGAGAAGCGGACAGCAAGGTACAGAACCTGGGGGAAGCTTAGTTCTTACTTCAGACACAGGCAGGAGCAGCTGAAACCGTTCCAGCAACAAAATACAAGCTTGGCGTCTTTTCGCGGAGACCGGAAGCGAGATAATTTTGCACTTGAAACACAAATCCCATGTTAGCCAAACGTACTTGATTATTAGAACTGCTTTGTTATAACTTACCTGAGGTGAACTGATTGATTGTTGGTTAGTTTGTGTCAAAATACGCTGAATTTTCTGTGTTTCGAACAGCTTTGTTCAAGTTAATATTTTGAGGTCATCTGTCATTCGTTAGAATCGAGCATTTGCTATACAATAGTTAAATTGATTTATGTGTAACAACCTAACCCTGTAAATAAGATCGCCAATTGTTAGCCGGCGCAAAAGTATTTGATTAGTTGCAAAAAATAAAATATAGAAGGCAACATACCTTTGTTAAAATAGAGCATAATCTAAAAAATCATATTTTTAATTGGCCACAAGAGGGGCAATATACAATTCAAAATAAGCTATGTTGTGTAGTCGATGACATTTTATTTAATTAGAATAAAAATTTAATAATAAGCACTATGTAAATGTGAAGGCAGATCAACATAGTATTTATAATTAAATAATAGTTTTATGCGAATATAGCCCACACAGTAGAACGACTAATCCGCTAGCACATTGAATTAGCTAAATCCGTAAAAAAGCGTAGCTTTAAACTTCAAATTTATGTATAGAGTGTATACTATTATGTTTTAATCAAGTTTTAAACATCGAGGTAAGTTAATTTCACACGTACTCCACCATTGCTTTAAAAAGGAAAATTAAGCTGGCTTTTCTGCTTACAAAAAATCTTCTTCAACCGTTTTATCCATTCAACAAGTTTGAAACTTTTCGGTACCATATCGATCTGGTATTTTCAACCAACGTTGTACGTTCTCTGAATTGCATGGTAAAAAAGTGCAATAATTGGGACGATTTCAGACGTTACTCATTCTGTTTACCTGAAGGACGGGGAGGTAATAGTTCGAGTGTATTGCATGTCTTTAGTAGCTTCACATACAAGAAAGAATTACCTATATGAAGAATATTATGTACAGTTATAAATCAGACAGCTAAATTTAGGAAGTCATTATGTTAAAGGTTTGTTGTTAGACAATTTAGTCATAAAAAACGTTGAAGAACATGGCCTCGTGGAGGTGCTTTGCACCTAGTTCAATGCCTAACGATAAATTAGTAGCTGATGGGCAGGATAAACCATTTTTAAGAATTTAATAAATATGCAAATCCTCATAGTTGACGATAACACAATAACGCTTTTAGAACAGTCAACATCCGCCCCAAAGACGCACACCCTAACAAAATCAATAATTTGGTGGCCTGCCTGGGTGGATATAACCTGTAGGACTAGCGAATTGGCACTTAAGTTTCTTTAACTCCTTATTGCGGACTCTTATTATCTCTTCGAGCTCTTTCAGAAATTTCATTGGGATGCTATAACATTATGTATTTTCTATAGTTGTCCCAAGCTCGTTCTGGAGTAACGCTGATGTTATCAGCTTCTTTTATGGGCACCTTACTTACTTGACTATCAGTTTCTTTCATGCAGGTTTAGTTTTCAGTTAAATACACTATAGTGTTTAGTACTATTCATTAAGTGTTTTGGATGTCACTCTCTGCACTGAATTTACTTTCGCAACTTGGTATGGCTGCTGTTGTAACTAGCACTCTCCAGATTAATTCTACTTACGAAATTGGTTACTGTAAAGTGGTTATCAAATATACAATAATTGGTGTCTCACTTTTAGCAGCACAAATGATATTTAATTAGTAATTTCATGCAAACAGCGTTAGCTCCTTGATATAGCGCCTCGCTTTCGGCTCATATAATTTAGTTGCCTACACTTTGTTGCCCCCTACATCAACAACGAATGTTTCTGAACAGAATGTAATTTTGTTTACATATTCCAAACAGGCAGATCGATAGAGCCCTTATATGTTTAATACAACCTCCCGAGCAAATGGTTGTTTATGTAATAATTCAAGGGTTTATTAGAAGGGCATACGAGAGGGCAACAGCATTTCGTGCCGGAGTTTCCGCTGAAGCTACAAATAATTATTGGCATGTTATTTGGGATTCAGACTGTTATTAGGACGCAACGCACTTTGTATATTCCGCCCTAGCCCATAAATAATTCATGCTAATTAACCCTGTAGGAAGTTGTGCTGCGCTTCTCTGTCAAACTTTCTATAAAATTATAGGAATACACGGAAACTCCATTTTCTTGATTTTCAAAAGCTTGTTTCTTCGGACCGCTAATAAAAATTAGAGTATGAATGCTTATTATTTATTCAGTTTGTGGGCGCGATCTGCATATTGCCACGCACTTTTTTAATTATTGAAATCGATTCAGCGTCGCATTTACATTTAGCTGCTAGAGCACTGATAATATGAATTCGGTAATTAATTCAAATGGTTTCATAGCATACAACTCGCTAAACGTTTTTACAAATAGAGCAGATTAAAATTCTAACAATAAAAAATTAAGAAATCTGAGAAAATATCAAAGGTAGATAAATGAGTTGGAAATATCTTGATCGTCAGCATCATTCCATTTTAGGAATTTTTTTTTATTTTAAACATTTTTAGAGTTGCCTATCTTCTATAGTGTGACGAAGCTTTTGACTGCAATATCAAATGGTAAATCGACTAACTCGAAACAATGGGTGGGATTGGACTTACCTTCATACTAGTTGAAGAAATTAAGTAAAAGGCGCCAAGTGCCAAATTTGGCCCTGAACTCATGCAACTACAAACCGCTAAATGAACCAAACGTTGCCAAAAATGAAATCAAATGCAACAAATATCATATAATAGCAGTGAGCAGATTCTTGATAGTGACAGATGTAGATAAACAATATATAATTCATGGTATATAACAAACCAGGAGACGTTTAAGTGTACAAGGACTAAAAACCATCGTATAAGTATCTAAATATCAGAGAACCACATTTAATAACGAAAAATCTATATCCTTATACTTTATTGGGAGCCTAAAATGTAATACGTTGTTCATTTAATTGCTGCTGAGAGGAATCCGAAACGTTAATGTAATAATATAATTTCCTTAAAGGAGTAATTTGATATAAAGTTGTAGCAGTACATATCTTAGCTTCTACAATGATACCGTTCGGTATTAGTTAAACTTAATAGATAGGCAACTTAAAGTGCATTAACAGTATAAGGGGTTGCCTACCCTTTTTATAAATCTAAAGCAGACGTAATAGAAGGCTCATGGTTAAATTATTAAAAACAATAAATAACAAAATTTGCTACTTCCTTTTTGGTTGAAAAAGCAAAAGGACGCTTCTCTGTGTAGAAGCGACGCAAATTAAAAGTCCTAGCTTAAAAAGGATACACGCAGACAATAGTAAGGCTTTATTTACTCAATCCAGCATATTATTAAAACATAATAATTTTTCAGGCAGATAGGATAAATCACACAAACATTTTCTTTCTGAAAAGGGCAGTTATTACTTAACTGGTAGGTAACTAACAAGCTAATACATACAAATCATAATAGAGGGTTTTCCTTTATTCAGCTCTTAGAGACTCCTCGATAGCTACCAGCTCTTAGGCTTTTTCACTAGTTCGCATCTCCTGGTTGATTATATCTTCACCATGGAAGAGGGTATTGATGTGCTCCAAGTTGATAAGGAGAGAAAGGAGAACTTAGTTAGAAACTGCTAACAAGTTAGGAAATCACTCACCAGTCAAAGACCATTTCTTTGGTTAGATGAGGGGTTCTTCTCTGTTGATATTGGAAGATGAAGAGGTCCGAATTCAATGGTTCTCTGCATTAACCGTATGTTAATCCTGAAAGAATTAGATATTGTTATTAGAATTAGACCAACGTCGTAGCTTGAATATAGTTAAATAAGGGCATAAGCCTTAATGATAATCGATAACAGATTAGTTTCAAAGTAAAAGAATTGTTACTTACCTAGTGTTGATCCTGAATGGGACTTGAATTGGTTTGCAGCTGTCAAGTTAGTATTTCAATCACTTGTCAAATAACAAGCTTTTGATCATACGGGATTTTTCTTATACTCCCTGGAATGATATCAGCTAAACTAAACACCGATCATTAATTGTGATTAAGGAATTCGAATGAGAAATACGAGGGTATAGAGAGCTCTTTATATTTTCATCTTACTACTCAGAGGTTATTAGTTAAATATGTATAAGAAATCTCCTGGATACTTATAGATTAATTAATGCAGACGTTTAATTAGAACAAATTCTAACTTGTCAGGGTAAATTAGGATTAGCAAGGAATTGCATAACAATTGTCAAAATTAAAAAGGCATAAACCTTAACAAATAACATATAATCAGTGAATTGTAAGAAAGAATACCCAATTATTGTAAACATCTTAAAATTAACACTTTATAATAAAGTTATGGCGCCCATTTCTGTTGATTAATGAGCTATTATCTTTATGTGAAAGTGAAGCGAACTAAAAAGCCCACATTGGTTAAACCCTAATAAAAACCGTACATTGAGCTAGTCGGAGACGTGTGAGCCATCCAAGGTAAGTTATAAAATAGGGGTACAAAGTTTACACCAACTGCACATATTATGTTTTACATTTTCCACAAATTCGTTGAAAGTAACTTCATAAGCGGTATATCTTATTCATGCGCCTTCATATGTTTTCCCACACTAGATCAAAAATTTTATCAACAGTGTGGCAGAAATTAAACATGAAGTTATTAAGTTCGCAACCGTTTGGGCGCTAGTGTAAAAATTAAGTTACGCAATCAGCGAGCTAGCATAGCTTTCAACAGGATAAAATATTTTCTTCGTCATAAAACCTCAACTCAGGCAAAATGGCCCACTTGCAGTGAGTCTGGACTGACCCCGAACCTCCAGCGGTTTCCGGAAATCCTAGCTGTCAAATAAACATTTCCCGTTTATATTATTCCGAGTGGGCCAAACTTATTTACAAAAAAAGTACCACGTCCAGCCAAGCTTAATGCACTTGCCGTGAACGTCACAGATACCGTAAAACGCTTTATTCCATTGAATTTGTGCGCCCTTAAAATATAAATAACAAACACCATTTTGCCGGCGCAAATCTACTTTGTTTCTAGCTCAAATACATGGGAGCTACGATCATCCGTGCGCAACCAGACAAAACCAACGTGTCGTTTCGGTTGCCGAGCGTCTAGAGATATCGAACCGCTGAACCACTCCGCCGAAGGAATTTTATGTTTTATAACATTTTACTGTACATCGTATTTTTATTAATTAAAAATTAGTTTGTATAAAAGTTAAATATAATATACACTTTATATCTATACTAAATTTTTTTTTTAAATAAATTTGAGTCAACGCACCCTGGCATCTGAGCTTATTCGAGGCAACCAGTTTAAAACTAAATTTAGCAAAGTTTGAAATTAACATAAAAAATTTCCCGGAGTGACACATTTGTATCCCATAATAAACTGTGATCTAAGTGGACAAAATTATAAGTTTAAATTCTAAACTGCCTCGTCCTTTTTGCATCAACCAGGTTATTGAAAAATGGATAGGATTTTATATAAATAGGCGATTTGTAGAGAAACCTAAGCAATCTTCCTTTAATGAATAGGTATTTTTTATAGCTGTGTGCATAATCACACAGAGATTACAGGCAAACTGGTTCCATCATCAAAGAAAATTCCGTTGGGGTACAATATTGATTATTACAAAGGAATAGTTCTCACGAAATCTTGAGAAATACCTCTGTGAAGATCTTGAAAATTATATCTACTGTTGATGTTTAATTCATAGGTAGATATACATATTTCTACTTTCTATGCATTCTCTGACATGATCATAAGTGTATAAAATTCTTCCTTTACCAAGTACCATTTGTTAGAAAAATAAAGGAAAAAGTATAGCCCCTCTATTTACATATAGTAGCGACATCGTGGAGTAAACCTGATGCAAACATGAAATTATAGAAAGTTACAAAAAGGTAAATTTCAGTGTAAACAGTGAAAAAATAACAGATCTGAATACCTGAAATCCTTTTCTGCCACTATTTTTACACTTAACGACACAACACCCTGGCATTTCCACATCCTCGACTTCGAATTAGCCCCCGAGGAGAAAAATGAATAAGAACACGACAAACATCAATGTCACATTTTAATTAATTATGCAACTTCCTTTGCGATTTTTAAATATGCTAGAGACTTAAGGGATACCAACGTGATTTTGCTCCAGCGGCAACATCAAAGGGCGTCGCTACTATTTGTAAATAGAGGGGCTATAGGAGAAAGCAATATAGTGCAGCATCTATATGCAATTTATGGAGATTTTGGTGAGCGTTCCAAAAGATTGTGCATCGAAACTGCATTTTTTATTATTTTTAAATTTCAAAATATCTCGCCCTAAACCACTCGAGCTTCAAAAATATGTCATATCATTATTCATTGAAGGATCCAGTTATGTTATTTCTTTACTAATACGCAGATGTGGCTATTTAATAATTCTTGATTTTGATCCAGAAGCTTTTCCATGTAAACTCGAATTTTGAAAAGCGCTGTTGCGACAAACTGGATTTTGCGTTTTTTTTAAATGGCCAGTGTAAAACATTATTTAAAAATATGTTTATAAGTTTTATATTTTTTTTAAATATAGGTCAACACGTATTTCTTAGTTAACTCCTAATATTTTCATGCTATATCACTCGAGTGTTGTTTTTTTGGAATTTACATATTGCTGCAGTCTAATTCATAATATCGTAGAAGTTGCACTTTAAGGAGACTTTTGAAATTCTGCAGACTTCTGCTTGGTATATTTTTTAATTAAATAGGTCTAGAATGCATTTCTTTTTTCATCTAACCAGTTCAGCATCCAATTGCTATGGTTCAGTTGACCTATTTACATTCAAAAATATTGGCGGATTGAGACTGCCCTGTTGGTTTACTGCTCACTGTTTTCATTACTATGATTTCATACTTTATTATTTCTTCATTTTATTCCTGCTATTACTGGTGGAATAATAGCTTGCTGTAGCTTTAGTTTAAGATTAAGATGATATCCTAATCGATCGTTATCGATCTAGATATGCCTGTAGGTATTTAATTGCACCGTCCCTTGTATTTCATTACATTATCTCATTGTTTATTACAACTTGGCATTTTATTGGGTTAAAACCAAGGTGACATTTTTCCACCTAGTTTGAGATTACATTTGCGCTATTTTATATCGACGTATGTAGCAATTGTCTTGTTATTTAATTTTAGAATATCGTGGACATATACACTGAATAATGAAGATCTAATATAAAGCCGTGTATCTTCTCTGCATGTATAGGTAAACTGTTGAACATTAACCGATAATTCCTACGTAAGGTACGAGGTAGTACCTATTGAGAGCTGTTGTTTTGTAAAAAGTTTCGATTTTAATTTCTTTTATGAATTTAGAAGGTCTGCAGTATCGAAGTAAAAGAAGAACTACTACGTAAAAATTTTTGTAAAAGACGTTACCCAGAACTTCCCTCGTCGACATTGTGACAATAAATAATTTAAAAAATCAAATTAAGTTAGGAGTAAAAATATCTTCACGTTTCTAATAAATTAAGTAAATTTTCAAATAAAAAAAAGTTAACGGTGGTCGAACTCGAACGGCAGGCGGACCGCGTGTGCAGCCCACAATTTTTTGTGGGATTCGGGCAATTTCTACCTGCGCCACGAAGCACCGACCTCCAAAATTTTCCAGAAAAGAAGAGAATAGAGATTCTCATGATGACAGGGTATGGTGATAAAAGACGTACTTATGAGGAAGTATATAATTTATTTAATGCAAATACCCTAATGGTTAAATGGGTATTCTTCAGAAATGTACTTTTTAAAGTTGAAAATCAAAACAAAGCATTCACCGTCAACTACGCTATAAATACAACCTTATTTGGTTGACACCTCTTTCTGCTGTACGGCATTTACGCTGTATCACTGTTGAGTTCAATTTTCGTCAAAAGTCAAGTCTAAACTATGTGCAATTTGTTACTTTCCTGTATCTCGGTTAAAACAATACTTCCTTCGTCTTTTAGACGAGGGAAGTAAAAACGTTGTGACACTAAATAATTTTAAAAATCGTAGTAAACTAGGTCTAAAAATATTTCCCGTTTCTAATAATACTGACGAGAGAAGTAAAAATTCCAGAATTATCCTTCAGCCTATGTTTTCAAACCTCTTCACAGTGGATATTCAGACATAAATATTTAAAGAGACAGTTTTATCCAAGTAATAACTAAAGGAAATGGCATCTTTATTTTATATTGCAATTGTAAAAAAACCGGAGCTTAAATTTTCTCAACCTAGAAAATGCATTTGTTATAGAGACCTTAATAATATTTTTTTTTTCAGGTACGGAATCAGCTTTTAATCGGAATTCCATATAGTTTCCAACACCATGTACATGTGTAAGTAAATATGACTTTTCATTTTTCTAGTAGGAAACTAGATCAATTTTTTTTAAAATACCTTATAATTCAATGTAAATATCAATGTAATATTTACAAATGCTTGTGTATTCCTACGTAGTAAACTGATAATTATTTGATCCTTTTGTTTATGTCTCCCCAACTCAACATCTTCCCAGGTGTAATGTCCAGATGTTTGAATCGTTGGAAAAGATTAGGGAACGGTATTTGGAAAACGAACTATTTCAGGTCTGGGTTTATGGACTGATACTGTTCAGTGTACAACTAAATATGTAGGTACAATTTGGAATTTAATTAATTCGAAACGTCAACGCCAAGATATAAGACTGCTTTGGAATACGTTTACATTACAATAGTTTGAGAATATTTTCTTTATTCTCTTTTCTAAGGGCCGATTTCATAATCAATTTTAAAGCTTCATTTAACTAAAGTGACATTAGATTGTGCATGATGCCAAATGTAGCACATTTTGCTGTGCGCATTCTAATGGTACTTTAGTTAAATGAAGCTTTAAAATTGATTATGAAATCGGCCCTTAGTTCAGAATCACCCTATATGGGAATGATGCAAGAACATCGGTAGACGAATGCTCAGTTGTGGATGATTTTTGCGATACAGTTTTATATCCAGTCCAATAAGTTTGTAAAATCCTGGTCTTGAAATTAACATTTTTCAAATTTTAATTTTACAGCAAAATAAAGTAGGTACTTTATTGAAATTCCGCAATGTAACAAGCTCTACCTTCGCAAAAGAACACTGAAAACTATTCGTTTTATGCCCTTAAAATTGAATTTTTTCTTCATGGAGTGCCAGGAACAGTGTGATAATAAGTCCGCGTTAATTAACTCATTAATTCTTTCCCTCATGCTTGCCCTAGCAATTTTCGCTGCTTCAGAAAACGAAAACGTAATTTCAAAGAGCCACCTCAGAAACCACGTTAATCAAGAGAAGTCAGATTCCTCGCCTTGTAAATATTTACAGGAAACTCAGGAATTACAAATTTAGTGGTGCAGGATCTTTATTTTTGTAGCGCTGCAATTTGGGTGCTTAATTATGAGGCCTTGCAATGGTACTTTGCGCAGTTTTAAATTAAAATTCCGCCATTTAGTATTCCGTTTGGTGGGCTGGTGTCTACTATAATTTCCTTATTTCTCCGGGGAGGCGCCCTGGAACAAAACCAAGAAATATGAAGTAATTTACTTAAGAATGTTCATTATTTGGGGCCTTTTTGTTTAGTGCTTTCGCTATTTGTGTATATTGCGCAGATTACTTAGCATCTATCAATTTCTTCTTGGGGAATATAAAGTAACCAATTCAAATGTACACTGTAAAAATGATTTATTTTGTTTTTTTTTAATTAACCCCGCTGCGTAAAATAAGAGGTTCAAAGCTCTCAACTGCAGTCTCACAGAAAACCGTGTCTTAAAAGCAATTCTAGGGAACACCTGGGAGGTTTTCGAAGATTTTTAACTTTTGTTTGAACTCAGAGGAAGTTTCGCTCGTAAATATTCTCCGCGGCGATCAATCATAGCGTTTTAGAACTTCGCGAGCATTGACAGTCATCGCCCGCGAACTTGTTCCGACCCCCATGTTTTCTCTAAATATCCCGGTCGATGGGACCAATACGACGGACGAACCAAGGACATAAAGTGGAACGAATTTGCAACTCTCATTTTTATGCGAAGCATTTCCAGGCTGCATTCAGGAATGCGCGCTGCAACCGCTGGAATAAAACTTATTCCAGGACCACGAGCAGAAACAATTGTGACGCGCTATTGAAATTCCCTGGATTCGCCGGCAGGACAGCAGCGTTCCTGCTTTTATGGTTCTGTTATTGCTTAATGGATGATGAGTTAGTTTAAATGAAATCGTAAAAACGTACTATTAGTAACAGTTTTCTGTGCAAATTCCGCATGACCAAAAACTGCCGTTCATGTCGTCATTTTTATGAACTTCAAAATACTTGACAAAACTTTTCGCAAACTAACACAAAAATATGTCCAACAGGTCAATAACTAGCAATGAAATCACCTTTAATTATAGGATTATAACAATTTAATTATGTCTGGCTATGATTGCGTCAAATGAAAATCTAAGGCAGCTTTTTATCACTAGGCTAAATCAATAGACACACGTTCACATCCAGTGTGTTGTGATTGGACACAATATAAACCAAACAATTTTATTTATGTTGTTTACTGTTGTATCATAGTTTCATATTATCTCAAGTTTTCTAATTTTATTGTTACTGTATCAAATTGATGTCGTTTTGAAAGATGATAGTTACCATAGTTCGCTGTCCAGGCAGGATCTGCAAGTCGTGATTCAATACACACATTTTAATTTAACGTTTCTACCATTTTAATTTATAAATTTGGTTTAAATGGCATATTTTGCCGTGCCTTCCCATTCGTTTCGTCGGATAATTATTTCACCGGAAAGCTATTCGCCGGATTCCGATTCGCCGGATTGTAGAGCGCCTGTCATATGACGAAATTCGGCAAAGTAATTTTTTCCTTCCATGGCCGGTGTTGTCCCCACGGTCAGCATAGTGTCCTTGATCTTGATATCCGACGAAATGTATTTTGGTCAAAAGACTTCCGGCGAATCCAATTTCGACGTGACGGATTCCGGCGAATCGAATTCCGCCGAAAAGAATCCGGCGAATGGAAACGGAACCTATTTTCCTATGTTTGTGTAGCCTATTAGACTATGTTCAAGACAGTATGATCGACCACTTTTAATGAGTGCTTGGATTTAAAAAAAATTATGTTGGCAGTGGTGAGTCAAGGTACTTAATAATACTTATAACCTATACAGTTTTGACAGACTGCTTAATACTGAACACGAAGTGGTGCTGTGCATGGAAAATGGAGGAAATCACTTTGAACAGCTGCAGTCGTTTCTGTTATTAATATTTTTATGCATTGCACATAAATGTTTGAATTTTTAAAATGACATCACTGACATAACCTTAAATTGACAGATATAAAATGCCAATGTGACTTTTACTACCACGACTGCCAATATAAATTTTTAACAAAAAAATTTGACATCCCTCTAGAGCTAGAGCATAAAAGTTTTCGATCATACTACACTAATAAGCAGCGTCGGATTGTTGCCGAGAGGGCCTACCGGGAACTTACCGAAGAAGCTTTCGATTAAGGGGATGACCCTCGGTAACCTATTGACAGACTATTGCTAGGATCAACAACAAACACAAAATAGTTGTCTCAGGCTTTGCATTTTAACTATAATGAGCACAGTAATAATAATTACAAAAATAATAGAGAATAGTAATATAATAACAATAATAAATTAAAAATTAAACGCATTTATGCTTTAAAATAACCTCACGTTCACTTAATAGTGACTAAAACAAACAATTAGGTACAGTCTATTTAATCAGGCAAGTCTTATCTCTTTGTAGTTATAAAACAATACTCACCTCAGGTTATATACGTATTCGTTCACTAAATTAACGCCACCACGCAAGCTTAGCGCTTGCCACCAAATACCATACCTGCAGCCTAAGCAATCCTCGAACTGTAACTACACCGCATCAAATGTCCTCTTTTCCAGGGGTTACTACCAACTTCACCGCTGGGTTACGGAATCTGAAAACCAAGAACCGCGGCAAACTCCAAACTCAGTATTACCTTCTGGCTCTTGATAGCTGCAACAGCACCACATTTAGCTGCACGGCTCCTTCCTTCCTTGTAAAGTTATTTCACCGATTCAGGAACTAACAAACGTCGTCCTCTGCCCACATCTTCTACAACGACACCAGACCTTCGCAGACGAGCTCCGCCAATGAGCCACGCTTGCAATCAATCACGAACACCTTTATTACTTATGGTTCATATATTAATTCATATTTCCTGACATTACCTTCTCGATCCTTAATTGAATGCAACACCGTTTAATTTGATTACTAAGTATTATTAAGTTAAACGTATGAAAACCAGCAGCAACATAAAAATTTTACTTGTTGGAGATATCTCTATCAGCGTTTTTAGTATTGCTTTCGGATACCTTTTGTCTTATTTCTTATTTACATTCTTTATGTCATTCATGTGCAAATTTGTCCTAATAAATATTTTTTACACTATCGAAATTTTAAGCGAAGTTACATAGCTCTTCCAGTATTAATGATGAATCTAATCCAATCATTTTAGATATTACAAAAATAAATGAACCTGACTACACATTTTTGACGCTTCTGATCTGTTAGAAAGTGCGCAGCTATAGGCTATTCACTAAACACAAAAACATTTTAATGTTTTTGAAGTTGGCATATGTATACAATTTTTGTACTGGGAATACTGTATTTTGTTTTGTAAAGATTTCCCCACCTGCATAAAGGCAGGTTTGAATTTAAAAATGACAATCAATGACAATTAACATTTTTCATTATTTCAGTGTCAAAGTAGATATTTTCCGGAAATTCTCGCCAGAACTTTTATAAATTTAATAAAAATATCTACTAATAAACGCTAGGTTAATAGTATCCACCAGAGTATTTGTATAATATCCTTAATAGCAGTTATTTATAACACTTATGACAGCTGCTAAGTAAATGTCACACCTTTAACCTATTAGTGTTAGTAACTCTTTGTAAGTACATTCCTAGACAAAGATGAATTTCAGAAGTACACTCATGAAATGTTGGAAATCAAAGGTCGCTTTGTGTTTTTATGTTTAGTGAACAGACTATATTTTATGTCACCCTCGCCGACAAGGTCAAATATATCCTCTGCTCTTTCTCATTTATTAAAATGTTACTTCTATGTTCTATTATCAGTTTAGTCTTACGAATAGTAGATCGTAATAAATGCATTTTACTTGTTTGTAATATTTAATTCTCCTAACAAATGATGGGGACCGTCGAAGCTTTCTGTGTCGGGGCCCACCGGGAAATTTCCCGGTGTCCCGGTGGCACAATCCGACGCTGCTAATAAGGAAATTAATTGTTGTTCAAACGTAGTTTTATAACATGTAGCATAGACAGTGGTCATATTTTTATAAGCCCTCGCGATCAATTTTGTTTTTGCGCATTATGTATTTATGATATTACGTCTTTCTTTACTGGTCGGTTTCCTAAACATCTATCGTTGTATTCTCTAAGGTGTTCATTTACTGTTATTTTTATTTCTTTCTGCAGTTGTTTGAGTTCATCTTCTTTCATGCCTCCCTTTACTTGGTTTCGTCTTTGCATCAGACCGTTGTGTTTTTGGAGGGCTCTTAGTTGCCGCTTCTTTCATAGTGCCCGTGATATACTTCTTTATGACATTAACGTCGATATTAATATCGATAGAATCTTCTTTTAAAGCTATATTCAAGTTGTCTTGGAGTATTCCTGGTGCTCGCGTTGTGATATGGATCTAATTATTAGGTTTTAGATCAATTGTTATTAATATTCTACTTTCCAGCTTTGGTTTTAAGCTTGCTTTAGCTATCACCGATAGGTGACCCCTTAAGGATAACCGATTTACCACAGTAGAACGCAGTAAAAATTTTGGGGAAAAAACGTATCCTTCCATTCAGCCCATTTCTGTCCAGAGTTGGATACAAGCCAACTCTTTCCTTTTCCAATGTGTTCTCTTGATTGGAGCTTTGTCATTCAGGATTTTCCATCAATTTTACCGATATCATCTGCTAATTTCATCTTTGGGCGTCCTGGGGCTCTTCTTTTTGTTCGGCGTCGCAATTCTGGTACTTCCCTGTTCCACCTTCAAAATATGTCTTTAACTTTCATATTTTGCCTTACCAACGTGTTAGTATTTCCTTTTTTAGCTTGATTCCCAATATAAAAAATTGTATTGTCCTATGTGTTGTTTCTAATTTCTTATGCAGATCATTAAGCAAACCTGCCCACCAGTTCCTGGCAGCTCCACTATCTCCTGCTCAGAGAGCCGTCGTTGTAAGGGTTGGGCAAAGGGTGCTAAGAATATTCGTTAAATCACAGGTTGTCACTGAGAAAGGTGTTGCTTATCGCAAATAAGGTGTGGTATACGTATAATGAAATATTCCCGAGTGAAAATTTCCTGGCTTGCAGCTGCTAACATATAGGACTTTTTAAAAATCTGGGAAAGTGTGGCTATCTTTCTTGAAATGGGATATGTAAAAAATATTATTTTATTCAAAATAATTCTAAGAAGATACTTATTCATGTTTTTCCGGTTTCTCCATTTCTAATTATATATTTCTCTACATAATTCGTGAACTGAATAGCTCTGATTTCCAGAATAACAAAAAAGGAGCTGTCGGGATATGCACAAATTCTGCCAGGGCACTTTGCATCCAAATTTAAGCATGGATCGAAGGCGTTGAAGAAGCGACGGGTGAACCAAATTTTGATGCATACGGGATAAATAAAAGACAATACATTTGTAGAGTCATATATTATCTATCTTCTAGAAAATAATTGTTCACACATAGTGTTGTAATGATGTTGTTGTTGTACCTGCATCTATATAATTTATTTCTGCCTTTGTGGTTAAGAACAGACTCACCAGAGGCTGAGCTGTTCCTACTCGTGCTAGGCTGACGATATTAGCCTCAAAATTTTATTCAAATGAAAAGCCAATTGGTTTAGAAGCAAATCGATGAAAACTACTTAGATGTTCTTGTAAAAGGCAACGCTGACTAATAATAAGCTTAAATTCCAAACCACGAAGGAAATAAGTGTTCTTAATCCGTATTTATTTCAACAACAATTAAATCTACGCTCACAACGCTGTTTCTACTCCTCATTTATGCTAGTTTTCTAATGCGAAGACGTTACAGCACCAGTACTCCAATAATGCTAAATTACTGCGACAACTGTTTGAGCGATGTCTTTGTGCTGCAGCCCACTGCGCATATACTCAAGCGTGCTGCGTACCTACTTATTAAGCATGATAACAAATTATTTTCATCTAGTATGGCTATGAAATAGTTCCCAATTTATGAATGCAACTGAGTTTACACTTAAATGTCGAATTTGACGTTTGATTTTTAAATTAACTTAATGTTATGTTCATAAGTTAGGAACTATTCCGTAGCCACAGTAGACAAAAATAATTATTCATCATAGTATAGATAGTTTGTGCCTACCACGAATTATTCAGCCTTTGATGTGGCGTAATACCTGCACTGTAGGTTTACGCAGCTCTCCCTGGCGATGCCTATTAGCTCGTAAATTAATGATGCTGCCGCTACCTTTACGGTAGACCATGCTCGAAAATACCCACTTGCACTATCTGCAGGCCACTAATACGAGACTTCCCTGCTCTGGCATTTCCTTTAGGGCATGTAGAAACTCCAAACTCAACTGGTACTGGTCCAGCTTCAAAATCTAGTTCACAGGGCCTTCATCTGTGCCCACAAACCCAGTATCTATTTTTGCTGAGCGCAAGACAGCTTTTGAAGCACTCTGCTGTACCAACGCCACCACCCGACACTTTGTGCGGCAAGCGCTGACATTTTGGCGTGAAACATTCGAAACACATTGGTCCACGTTTAAAACTAATAATGGCGTACTTAATGCTAATTAAAAACATATAAAAAGCAAAACAAGAAATATACCAGATGTACAAATGAAATGCATACTGAAATACTATTGTAAACACACTCGGGCGACTCAGGTCATGTTCCCGTTTCAGCTTTGGTAATATTGTTATAAACTTTATTTCATGCTACACATGGTTTTCCTGGATATTTAATAACATCCAAATTATAAGTACGGATCTAAAGCGTCAACCAAATGTACCTGGTTTAGACCTGTTTTGGAGCATACAAGAACAATGCATTTTCAAAGTTATTATCTATCTTCTAGGTAATGTGTACGTACATACATGGATGTAATATAACTCCTTATACACTCTGTATTTTATAGTATTATTATTCAGTTAGCACGATTTCCCCTTAAACTGATAATACACGTTTTTGTTAACAACAACACCTACACATGCCGCTCTATTTTTGTGTCTTCGTCTGATTCTTTGCTGTTCAGCAGGAAGTGTGTTGGTACTATTGTGTATAATTTATTATTTGATCACTTTTGTCTTAGCGCCCAACTAATATTATTGAAAACAACTGACACACCCACTCCTTGTCCTTAGTAAACATCAATAGTTCGAGGATAGTGCTACAACCTTTAATTTTAAACCAAACATAAATAACTGGTAGCCATTTCGTCCCAAATACAGTGAATTTATTTTAATAGGTAACATAGCAGTTTCGTTTCTATGCCAGCATTTAATCGTACAGGTCACTTCCACAGTTACCAATAAGATCAATAGATTAGAGCGTTTATTTTACGAGTTAACATACGATTTTGAATTAGGTACTTGCTCATAAGAAACTTTAATTTTGTTACCTGAATATATGTATGCAACTAAAAAGCAGATACCTAGAAACAACTTGTGTGTTTATCTTTTCTTCAGTGGTATACATTAGGATAACTTTTAATTGTCTTTTTGACAAATAATAATTCCTATGTTAATTCATAAAATACACGCTATAATCTATTGGTTTCATTTGTAACTATGGACATGACCTGTATGATTAAATGCTGGCATAGAAACGAAACTGCTATGTTAACTATTAAAATAAATTCCCTGTATGGGCGTATGCGTTCGTCAACGTACAAATTTATATGTAATGACTAGATCTGAATACCTTTCTCAATTTAGTATGCTCTGATCAATCGTTTCACAATATATACTTTAATCTCGAAACCTGCAAACAGTTTACCTATGAAAAGCATGAGTTTCAGTATTTTTCAATCCAGGTCGACATATTTTTACGGCCATGTGCGTACTACTATCGTTCCTCAATACTTTGCACTAAGAAATAATTTAAGAAGTTTTAAAGATGCTAGAACGCTCAGCAAATGGTTTTGTCTTCTTTCGCCTTATCACATCGTCTAAAAGTGCTCTCCCCCATTGATTTTATTGCACTGTTGTGATCCTTTTTCTTAGCGATTCATCTTCACTATCAGACACTAGTTTGTGCTTCATTTGCAGTTAGCACTCCACTTATGGTAATCATTCAAATTTCAGGCCCACAATGTACTTTGGTTTCCATATAATTTTTCTATCTGATGAAGTAATTGCACTGATCGCAGGTTCTTCAGTATTGTTTACAATATTGTTTTTGAAGCTTCATTTGCAAGTAGTACTTACAGTCATTAATTTCGAAAGAGCGTCTTGACTCACTGGTCTATATATAAATAAGGGGGCCGTCAATATTATCATTAATACACGTTGAATTGTGAACAACCTAATAGGTTTTGCCAGTAAGAGCTTCGAATTACGTGACGTCATCGTTAGAGCAATTTCCCATGCAAGATTTCCTTTCTAGATTGTGAGTTCAATATGTATAATAATTGTTATTACTACAGCCTGTGCTTAAATAAATTGCTACGACATTTAGGTAATGTTATCAGTATATTAAGTGCTAATAGGTGTAAGAAAGGTGGACAAGCAGCTGCCGAGCTCAACGTTACCATCCACGCTAACGTCGTTCTCTTCTGGGTTAGACAACACCGTCATTACTTTTGACAACAATTTAGCTAGCTGTGTTCTTTTCGCTTTTTAACAAGTAGTAATTGTTATTTTATCCGTAATAAGGTATCTAAATTCTTTTCTTTCCGGACAACGAATGAAAGTTTTTATTTATGTAATGGGTTTCAGTTTATATAATAATTTTTCTAGTAAGATATATAGACTTATGCGTATAATCAACAGTTAAAGCTTTAAAATTTATGTTTGTCTTGTTATTTTACAAATTCCAATTTTATGGGGTTGTCTAAGTACCTTGTGATAATATACTTTTTATAGTTTATAAATTAAGCCAGGGCTGTGTGAGTCTGTCTTCATTTATGCGAACTTATCATCATATCATCACTTGCTGAACTTTAATTGTGATATTTTCTTTGCTATATATTTTAACTCTCATCAAATAGTAAATCCAAGGCTTTTGTATATATGTTCCAAAGTAATTGAATTAAATATTAGCTAGAGTTAAATAAGCAATCTTTTAGCTCGCTAGTTTTAATTAAATTTTCTGTTTTATGAGTATTTTTAGTTTTCTGCAATACGATTTTGCAAACCCAAATTAATCCTGTTGATTCTGTACTGCGTACTGCTATGTCGGATAATTCTCGTAGTTACATTGTGTAGTTGTGTAAATTTTTCTACTATTTATGCAATGCAAATGTAAACCTACAAATTACACATTTTTAACTACAATTTTCAGTATAGAGAAATGATCAGCACAGTGCAGAAAAATATTATAAAAGAAGTCCCTGTGGCAAAAGCCACTCATATAATTGAATTATATTTTTTGTGGAAGTTTATAAAACCTTTAAAGAAAAACACAGGAACATTTTAAGATATTTACTTTTCGCTGTCGCTGTTACAGTCTAAAATGTTAAAATGTGTCTAATTATAATTTTTTAATTTTGTGTTTGCCATTACCGAGGTTACATTAAGCACTTTACAGCAATTTATATTTTTGAAGCAGTGGCGCAATACTTCAATTTTTTTTTAGTTTCCGTTTTACTCATAATGCAAAGTAGAAGAGTAAAGAAATTTTATACTTAAGCGTCAGTAACATGCCCGGTTGGCTTTATATTTACAACTAAGAAAGTTTTATAAAACTTTTACATTTGCTGCAGCTATGAGTTGTGTATTGTTACGTTGCCGCTACATTCCCAGTCTACCAGATCCGACAAGAAATTGAAAAAGCTGCTTTTTACGCTACATTTCATTTAAAAGACAAAAGCACGTTTGTTCATTAAAATTAATTTGAGTGTCGCAGCGGCAAGCGAGTTCAGGCGCACGCTTAGCGAAGCAAATATGTAGAATTTTGAACAAATGTAATCCTTGTTGAATACCCGCGACAGTATCTAAATTTGCTTCTCACTGTGATGTGTAATTAATTTGCTTTGTGTTAATTTATTCGAAACTAGAGGGCTTCTGCCTCTTATTGTACTTTGTTTAATTTTGCTGATAATTCGGTTTCTAATATTTGGAAGGCAGTAATTAAAACCGCGACTTTCTTCGTAATTATATTCCTTTATGTACGACCTGCGTGGGGAAGCTCGCTCAATTTCTCGTAATTGCCATGCGAACCACATCCAAGATGCTGCTCAGTAGGGCATGAAAACAACAACAACCGTTTTGACGCATTATGCATGACCTTTGTACTTCTTACGGCTATAAAAGGTATTCTTAAATGTATTTGAAAGTTGCGCATTAAGGGAGAACAATCAATAAACGATTTAGCTTTATTTCCAAAAGAAGAAATTGTAATAGAGGATCGAATAGGTAATAAAGCCATGCGAGTAGGTAGGGCAAAACATTTAATATGAGTATGGTACTGTAATGCTATATTGTGACACAGATTCTGTCATTTCTACTTATATGCGCACACTGTCCCAAACCACTTCAAATAAGTGTCTAGAACATCTTTTAGTTTTAGTAAAACAACTATATGGAAATTGAACAGCAAAGGTAAAGATTAAAAATATAACAACAAATTCGCGTTGGAGAAAGGTATACGTCAAGGATGCATGCGGTCGCCTTTATCGTTCAACGTCTATGGAGAAGCGGTGGAAACAATATTGAAAGCTAGAATCTAAAACTTAGATTATTCGGAAAACGCTACCCTAATACAAAAACTCAGAATAGAACTACTGGAACTATTACAAAGAACAGAAAAAGAAAGCTAAAATAACGAGCCTCAACTAAATAATTACAATACCAAAACTATGGCAGTTCGACACGAAGATAACCCAACTGTTTGAAGGTATTAAAATTGTAAAAATTCAACTACGTGTAATCTCGTATCAGCAGCTGGGAAACCTTTACTGAAGAGCTTAATAAAATTATAAACCTAGATAAGCAACTTAAAAACTAGTTAAGATGTAGAAAACAGAAAAATTACTATACTTATTTTCAAACTGGTTGCCTCAGGTGAAGCTCAAATGCCCATGGGTTCGTTGTACTTAAATGTATAAAATACAGGAATAACACAATGTTGGAATAAATTGTATAATGTGTTTAGATATATACAAAATGACTAGTAATTAAGAAAAATGTATGTACGTAATATAAAGTAAATCTTCTGGTCTCTCGTGTTTTGCGTTACTGACCGGACTGCAACCATAATGGCAATTCAGCTTAGCTCGGTTGCTACGCCTGCACCCTCTTCAAGGCAGTTCGAATAAAGCGGACCTGAAACAGTCTATATATAAATATGCCATCCGTAAAGTGGCGCTCGTTTGGTATTACGCCTGGCTGGATGTAGCGCTCCCTTTGCGCATGTATTTATGAGTTTGTGGGGTGGTATGAATTAAAAGTTTGTGCTTATTTCCAAGTCCGCCTTTGATAGTTAGAATGGCCAGGAAACTCGTTGGAGGTTTCGCGGTCGGCCCGGTCTCAAGGTAGGCCAAAAAATTTGGCCACGTCTAGGCACGTGCCTTATCCTGACCTGGAGATCTTTTATAGTACGCAGGTGTGTTGTGTTTAAAATTATATTAATGCAAAGGTTGTGATAATAATGTCCTGGGGGAATCGACTGGTGCTGGAATTTAAATGAACTTTCTAGTAAGATCGGAAGCCGATCGGTACTAGTTAGGACTCAAATCAGCTTGTGCTAGAATTTAAACGGGGCTTCTACTAAGATCGGAAGCCGACTGGTACTAGCGGACTTAAAATGGATCAGAAGAGCGGGGGCCGAGCTCTTGAGGGCACTTGGTGATCAGAATAGACGTCGGGTTTCAAGACTCAAGTAATTTGACTGCGGAGTCCCCTTTTATACTCTTCGAGCACCTCGTTATCGGCCTATTTCTAGAGGGGCCGAAATTGAATTGCGGTGCGTAGCGGCTTACGTTACGTCCACACATAGCGGCTAAGATCGCCTTATCGAAAGTCCGAACGTTAAGAAGATGCAGGCAAATACTGTAACAGGAGTTAATGGATTTAAATTATTACGCGCACTATTTGTGCCTTAGGTACACTTGACGCGGGGACTAACGTTATATCACAACCACCACTACAGTAAAAATAATAAACTTTGGTCGTTCCTATCGTTCCATATGCGCGAGCATCGTGAATCTTAAAAAACTAATGAGAAAGATAATTGGCGTGATCAGATTACAGAACCCAATTAATGCACAAGCCTACTAATGAGATACAATAAATAGATAAATTATGACCCCCGACAATGTGGAAATGTAACCATAGAAAAAAAGTATAACGTAAAATAGACGACATATTGTTAATGACCCACTGTTGCCCATCATATCTTAATATTGCTATTAATTATGTTGTTATATCATGATACTGATTCAGTAGTTTGTTGTCAAGGGTTATGTTCTTTGGTGTGATTCTTTAATGTTATACTATGATACAGATCCCTTTATTAGTTATTGACAAACGTCCTATACACTAACATCATCTCAGTGGCCTGAAAATTGTAGTTGGTCTATAATATGCAATTTTAGTAGATGGGCACACTTAAAACATAAAAATGTATTCTATAAGCACTAATACCGTACGAGTTTCAAAAGATTAAGAAAAGTTCTTTATTGATACGTCATATCGAAATCGCAGAATACGAAAAGTTATAGCAGATATTGTGCTAATGCATGGCTTAATGCACCTGTACAAGCAATTCTTTCTCTGTACTATGCCATTTATTTCTCGTCTGAAAGGTTGTGAGGAATACTGATATCTCCTAATCAATTTTATTATTTTATTACTTAGTGGCCTAGAAGGCCTAGACGTGAGTAAATATTACCATACCTTAAAATTTCTATAAGTGTTGCTTTTTTACCGAGTGACTAAAAACTAGGCTCTAAGAAAACGCTTAGGTATAAGTTATATCAAATACGCGAATAAAAAATCTCCTGATTTAAGCAGACAGCAGTCCCAAAAGCAACAGAGGCAACATGTTTTTTTTCGTTATACAATTTGCCAGTGAATTTTTCCAAGTTTCGAATGTGCGAAGTCATCAATCACTTGCGGAGTAAAATTCTTTTGGGTGAAACTGGCGCAGTCCTTATTTCCCGTAATATATTCGTCCTGTTTGTTATCATACGAACGTTGTTGCTAGTGTATTATCTCCTAATAAAGCGATTAAACCCAAAAGATCTTCCATAACGTCTTGGGTAAGTGCTAGTGTGGCCAGTATACCGTTATGACAATGATGTGCGAATACGTGCCTTTCTGATCCAAACGGAACTTCCTTAATGGCGTCTTCCGCAGCTCGCAACAAGTCTAGGTTACACATTAGGTTGCTACTATTACCAACTAAATTCCTCCTTAAAAACCTACAGCTTGTGGGTTCACTGCTCGTATTAATGTAGACTTTATACTACTGCAACATCGGGTGCAGTTGCTCTTACCTATAAATCACACTGTTGCTTTGGTTTTATAGAAAGAGATTGATTTAGAGTTAATTATAAATCTATCTAGTTTAATGAAGTATAGACATTTCTAATTTCGAGATGGTATGTTATTGTGGAGCTATCAGTAATTCATTAAGCAAGCCATGCCGGAAGATGCCGTCTGTTAGAAATTAAATGGGCCTGCTAGGGTTGTATGTTATTTAGGCCAACAGAATTTACATTTGTGCCACTGCCGGAAGCTATTTTAAATAAGCGAGTAGCCGATTTCTGGCAATGCTCCAACTACAATTATTTAACAGCCGTGTTAATTAACGAATGCTGCATCGAAATCAGTCCCTAAGACCTACCCTCTGAACTGCACAGTTCTGGCCGCTTTGAAGCAAATAAATCTGGATCTTTTAGTTCGCAGTTTTTGTGTCCTTATGATATTTTTCCTCAGAAGGAACTTTGAAAGGACTAAAGTATTAGCGGGACTTGACCAAGAAAGGAAATATCAAAGGCAGGACACAGAAACTTTTCAACGTGAGAATTGCTGATGATATGGGATATAAAACTTTCAAAGAGCAACCTCCTTCATATGCTTTTGCTTGTATTTTATGTTACAGGGGTAGTTTAGAAGTAGTATTTTCGACACAAGATCATGTCAGCTATCACTTCTAATAGATAATGGTTAGTGTTATCTTAGATACATTGCTCAGAAAATGAGAGCGCCGAAGATGTTAATTACAATTTGAAATGCAACAATTTTAAACTTGTGGTAGAGGTAGAGGGCCGAAGATGTTAATTACAATTTGAAATGCAACAATTTTAAACTTCTATTCCGCTGTCACTTTTCGTAAACCTTATTGTGTTACCCCGGCGACGCCTTATTTACTGACAAAAACATCTGGAAAATGGCATTCTTTGTTATTCTGTTTTCCCTTTTAGGCGACAGCGAACGCTAAGAAATTCGCTCGAGGAGGCGATTTCCAAAGTAAATTGCCGCGCCATTTAAAACTTTATCTAGAATTAATTGATATTTAACTTTTGTAGGAGAACGCCCCATTTTTCATTTAACAAGTCCCGGTTATCTGCAGAGATTTATGGCCCACATTTGACTACAGGCTCGCGTTTTGCGAAGCAATAAAATAATTTATTTAATGTTTCACTGTAACTTTTCTGCTTTAAGTTAGGCAAGCCTGCAAATTCCTTGCAATTTACGATCTCGATCCGCGGGGTCGGCAACCCCCAATTCGTTTTGATCATTAAATGCGAATTATCTGAGTATCGCAGTCTGGATTCACATGCTCGGTTGCCTGAATCCTACAGATAGAAATATGTTCCAAAAAACCTGAAAATCAATCCGTAAATTTCAGCTAGATAATATCTTGAAATAAACAATAAAAGTAACATGGAAGTATCTATAATACGTCGTTCCTCAATTGAGAAATTGCTGAGGTAGTACAGTATCGGTTAACATATTTAACGACAATGAGAGCATTTGACTTTGAAAGGGAGTGTCACAGGGTCTACGCTGGGACCCGTACTAGTACTACTCGTATATTATCCTAAGGAATACTCCCAAGCAGAATTTTTGATACTGTGAGTATTACATCCTGTGTGGGTTGCCACGAGACGAGAAAACATTTTCATTCCTGATTCCGATTTCGATCATTCTCGATCTCGAACTCGTAAATCCGATTCACAAATCTTATACAGGTGTATCTTAAATATATGGTGTGATTTCTGGAGGTACATTGTAACATAACGAGAAGTCAATAATTTCATGAAAATCTTTAAAACTCCCTCATTTCGTAATAAAGATTTTTAAAAGCAGAGGGTAATACAAAACTAGGACTAAGACATTTAACAGAAGCTATACCCTGTACGATGTGCGTTCTAAATTGGGGCAGCTTGCACTGTGTAACGCTAAAAATAAACACGTGCTCCATGTATTAGCGTTGTGGAAGTCCCTGGTGACATTTATACCTAATAGTGTAATTAAGAGAGCATTTCAGTGAAGCTATCTCAGAAGTAAATAAAGCCTTCGGCCCTAGATAAGAATATGTGGGTTCGATTCCTACAGTCTACAACTACTAGAAAGATCTAGCCCTTTCCAATTCCCCATTCCGGCTAGTGTAACCGTGTGTTATTCATTCCGAACAACCTTTCAAAAGGGAGAGGCTGATTCTGCTTCTTTTATGTGGGTTTTAAAAATACTGTCCAAATCGAAAATTCTTGAATCGTGTTGAGAATTTGTTTATACTTTTTGCGAATATTCGAGATCGAGACAATGCCGCTCTGGATCTAGAACTTTCAGCCGAGATAACATCGCGAATTATACCGTCTTGGTGGCGCTGTGTCACTAGAGGTTTCGGCAATGACCACTGAGGAGCTGGTAACTACAACCTAGTTAGGCAGAAAAGGCAAGTAATATATTTAAGCACTTTTGCTACAATAGTTACTAGTCATTTGCTTTCCTTCTTATAAAATTACAGAAGTTGCAATTTAACAAACTTCGTTAATGCATTGAAAATTAATTTTGCCAATTTTCAAGCCTGGCATAAAATTTGAAAAATATGAAATATTTACATGGATAGATATATATATTTTTTAAATTATTCACATCTGTATTATTATTGTTTATTATATGGCACGCGAAACATTATTGTAAAGTTCTACTGCATAGCAGATCATTAATAAATAATACGTACTACAGTTTTGATCCTTTACAGCATCTTGTATACTTTAATATTAATTTGCAATTAGGTAAAGATATTGAGTTCGATATTACATTCAAATTTCTTTATATAACTTTAGAAGATGTATTGATTATATGAGTCATTCTTATTATTGCATTTACAGCTGCTTTAAAGGAGTTCTGAGAATTACAAGCCATTCGATCGGCTGCTCGACATATTATTGTTCATATTTTGTCTTATTTACTCATGAAACGTGGTTTAATAGCAAATATAAGAACTGGAGCAAAGATGCTTTTATTAGGAGGGACGAGGCAGTGTGAAAAAGGGGTTAGATGTGAACAGACCTTTGAGTTGTTTAGTCGATGTGTATCTTTAGTTTTGTGTTAATTGTTCAATAAATCTATTTTAAAAGAATTTGTTGCTTGGGGAGTTCTTACATTGTCTAAACTAAGTACCTTGGCATTTTTCGTACATATACATATTATGTATATGTATTTATATATTTAACTTGCATCAATTTTTTCTATTACAATCCCGCATTAAGTTTTATTACAGACAGATGACACTAACATCACAACCCTGCCACTGGCCACTACCATTCTACGAACAAGTGCAGCGCGGCAATGACCTTAACCCGAATTATTATTCATGTTAGAGAAAAATTCAATCCGACACACCATTTACTATTTACTTGCAAATTTACAATTTTACGAAGGGCCAGAATACAACAATTGTAACAGCTTCCTTATTTAAAAATTGAGAAAATAAGTTAATGCCCCCCTCACAATCGCATCCTGAATTTTCTTAAAAAACACAATCGACCAGCAGATGGTTTCCAAACAGCGAATTTCACACAAATATTAATTTTAAATAATTTTTGATAATAACGTTTTCCCCATTTTGCACCCCTTAAATCCACCTGAGCCACATCCCGAATTCTCTTAAAAATACAATCGACCTGTAGAAAGTCCCCAAACAGCGAATTTCATGCAAATATTGTTTTTAAGGTTTTTCTTATAATTATAACGTTTTTCCCATTTTGCATTCCCCTTACTAGCATCACATCTCCAATTCGTTAAACATTTTCAATGTTAAAAAAAATATAAAAACTACCAGTGTGTGAGTAACATAATGTCTGTTTACTATATATTCAATTATTCATAAGTAACTTTTACCTAAAAGATTTTCTTTATAATAAATTTGAGTATAGTTTAAGCAATAAGGTTTATGTTGTCAAAAGTAGCCTGATAGCCCAATGTTTACTTGTAGTTATACTTATAAGTGTCATATTTATGTTGAAATATTTAAGTAGGGAATGTTCGAAATAACGTTATAAAAAAGAGCTTCCATATGTTGGCAACTATTAGAAAAGTTTCAGTTTTATGGCCTAACTTTAATCACAGTTTAAAATACTATATCACAATAAATACTTAAAATTCAATGTACGATTTTTAAGTAACAATGCAATGTTGCTAATTTGTAGAAACTATTTAAAAAAAAGTTTTGTTTCTTACACTAACATACCTGTTGATAAAATTAGCATAATTCCGTACTACAAATGCACATCATATTACATGCTTACAGAACAGCTAAAGAACTGTATGCCACCCATCATTGCACAAAGAGGGCTAAATACATAACAACCCAGACCCTATACAGTAAAAGTGGAGGGAAGAAGAAGACTAAGAAGGGAGAAGGGCGTAATAATTAAATTCCAGAAGACGAAGGAAGTATTGTAATCACGAAAAAATCACCTTCTGATATTTCTTCAGTTCTTCAAGTTTAAGGTCCCCAGATGACAAAAACAGGTTTTCTCAATTCCGTCTGTGTCGGTCTGTCCGTTTGTCTGTATGTATGTCTGCCTGTTTGCCTGTATGTCTGTCTGTCTGTCTGTTGGCGATATAACTTAAAAACCATTTGTTGGAGGGGGACGATATCTTGCGTGCATATTATATATCTACCTGTTAGAACACCGAGAAAGTTTTGGAGAAATTTATACATGATAAGCACCTTAAAAGAATAAAATGTTGTTTATTTTTGCTTTACCTGAGAAATAGACACAAGTAAGAATTTGCACGTAGCTGAGACTTGATCATTTGCAAAAATGAGACCTAAAAGATAGAGGGTAAACATCACAAATTGGAGAGAATGGTATGGTGCTCCATAACGCAGCAGAAACTCGTTCAATTCGAGCACGCCCGTGGCTCAGGTATTCTAGAATCGAAATGCGAAGTGCGAATCTCAGCGGACTACATTTCCTTCGTCTAAAAAGCGAAAGAATTTTTTATTTGGAAAAATTAAAAGTAATAAATAATTTTCATCATTGGCGAAAATAAAACCTAACAAGTACAGTTTAAATATTACAAATTGCCAGAATAGTATAGTGTTTTATAAAGCAGCAGAAAATTGTGCAACTCGAACACGTCCGTGCCTCAGTTATTCTAGGGACGGACAAGACACTGCATCGAAATATTTGCCTGGGAGCGCGGAGTTCAAATCCCAGCGCACTACATTTATTTTTATTTGCAAATTTATTAACTTCGCGAGAGGGAAGTTCTGTGTATATTCCTTTACAATTTTTTTTTAAGAAATGCCTTTCAAAGTCGACCATGAGTAAACGATGCAGCTTTGGTTGTCTTAATTTTATTTATTATTTAACACATTTCTTTTAAAGACACTTTTACTTCATTTTACGATAAAGGTTGTATTGGATTCACCCCAAAAATTCGAGATTGAGTTTTCAATAGATCTTCACGTTTTAGAGTCCCCTGATCCCAAAAAACATTTTTTTTTCATTGGTCTGCATATCCTGTGTGTCTGTCTGTCTGCCTGCCTGTGATTTGTACCGTTTTTGTAGAATTTCTAGTTTTTGAAATTTTTTTACAAATGCTTAAAAATTAAAAATGAATTTTTTTACTAATTATAAGATAACTGTAAAAGGAAGTTGTGTGAGTGTATCACACCAGATTTTTTAGTTTACACCCCCATATACACCTGGTTTACGATTTTTGAATTTCGCTTAAATGTGAGGGTGTAAACTAAAATAATAGTTATTTCCTCTTGCCTTGTTAAACGGCCATCGTCTGAACTGACTCGGTAAATGAGTCTTTACAGGCCAGGTGCCTGTAAAGTGTTACTGTCGTCTGAACTGACCCTGCAATAAATCCGGCTCACCCATAAATGCTAATTTACTAAGCTTGCCACGTAATAGTTATTTAGGTGGCAAGCTTAGTAAATTAGCTTTTATGGGTGAGCCGGATAATTTGCAGGGAGAGCGACGTAGGAGCGAGCCCTGTAATCCGGTGAGCCCCAATAAGGGCTAATTGCAAGCGAGCCGCGTACAAGGTTTTATTTCCCCTTGGGGAATATCCTAAAAATTAATATTAGTGATTAATGAAGGATGTGATTATTAGAAAACAAGGTGCTTGTAAAGTCTCCATGGCAGCATTTTACAGGCACCTGGCCTGTAAAGACTCTTTTACAGGTCAGTTCAGACGACAGTAACACTTTACAGGTACCTGGCCTGTAAAGACTCATTTACCGAGTCAGTTCAGACGACAGTAATGACCGTTTAACAAGTCAGGAGGAAATAAGTAACTATTACGGGCAGCTTATTTAGTTTACACCCCACTTTTTTCTTCTTTATTTTGTTTTGAAACATTATGATTTTAATTGGGTGTTAGGTTAGGGCAAGTTCGTTGGCGTGTTGTGCCTGGTGTGCGCTTACGGCGGTAGGTGTCACTGGTGGTGGCCTGGATTCCTACATCCTCCTTGCAAATAGCAGAAGTTTATAAATGTGAATAGTTTGTATTATTCAATCTTCAATAAAAGGTTTGGGTGTAAAGTAATTTAGTTCAACATAGACTACACGCCCCCACATTAAAGTGGTTTTTGACTTTTCTATTTAGCTTAAATGTGGGGATGTAAACTAAAAAATTTCCCATAGACTATAATTTAGTTAACACCCCCTTAAGTGTGGGGGTTCAAACTAAAAAAGTACCCATTTAAACTACATAATGTAAACTATTGTTGGTCAATTTCCTCTCTCTTCTATTCCGGAAGAAAATTTTGCTATTTTGCGTAGAATACAATGTGATACTCCTCTCACGTTTTGAGAGTCTGTACATACTTAACTAACTTATTCGCTATCTATGCCATCCATTCACCAGTGTCTCTGCCCGTAATTTTATCAATATGGTACTTTTACGAGTTTCTCTTTGTTTCTTTCAAACCAAACGTATAAATGTATACATTAGAATTTTTGTTTTAAAATTTTTTCTTCTTCCTCTATTTCTTTTCGTAGATTTTCATAATAAGAGGAGTCTGCCCAAGGCATTTCACACTCTATAAATTGCTGCTGCTAATGTCATCTAATGTCAACTATTTATTTTGTTGTATTTTATTACTTGTCGATTTAGTGACACGTTTTGCTTCAAATTTCTTTTTTTTTCATGGTAGTCTGTCCGGATTTTTGTTCTTTCTCTAAATTACCTATCAAATTTATATTCTACACATTTTCCTCTTATTAGTAGATGAACTTCGTACTTATCTTATTTTCGTCACCGTATATTGGTTTTTGTGAAAACATTTTACGCCCTTATTGATTTACGTCTTCATTTTTGCGTTGAACTGCATGTCTGTTGTTATTGAATCGTTCTTTGTTGATTATTCTCTTATAGATAGTTTTATCTAATTTCCTCTGCGCAAATTCGATTACAATAGTTGCGGACAATTCCCAAAATGGTATTAGTGAGGACAAAGTAATCACTCACATCAAATAAAATCGATCTACCGATCAAGACACAATTTATTCAAACACACATAGTGGAGCATAGATTTATATAGCTTGGAATCATCCTCTATAAATAAGTTCGAGGAAACTAAATTGGAGTCTTCAGATTTGTGGAGCTTGAAACGAGTTCTAAAAATTAACTCCTCGGAAACAAAAACAAAGGACAAGGCATTATATCGAATGAGATAAAAATACGGATTCGGAAAAAATAGTCACACAGAAACGAGAAGTTGTAGGACACTCTGGGAAGGGGCGTACTTACTAATACAATATAGGTATGACGAAGGTGTGGTAGAAGTAAAGAAGCCCAGATGATGGCCTAGCCTTCAATATACAGTGTGCCCCCGGATTGACATTGGTATAGGCGTAATAAATAAATAAAAAGTTAGTATTGTTTTCGTCTTTTGCAGTATAGGTCTGCTTGGTATAGAATTGATTTTTACCGTACAGTTTATATGGGATTCAGTTGGCAACGTTAGCTTAAGAAGAATTAGCTTTTTTGAGAAAAAATAGTCTTCTGGCAACTCTACGCGGAAATTGTATTGTAGGAAGATATTCTAAATAAAAAATTATAGCGATATGCCAAGTTTCATTGCAGTTCAATTACAACAATTGAATAGTAAAAGTTAACGTACACAACCCTTATTTTTTAATTATGACAATAAATTCAGTTAAAAAACTACAAAATTATTCAAATAAACCAAACTAGGGCATAATTCCACTCTTCTTCTGAATTCTTGGTAACGCTTTGCATTTTTTCTTAATTAATTGAAGAGTAAAGTTTCACTTTTTTCGGGAGAGGATAAAGATACTTTGCGTATAGCTATAATTTTAACTTAGAATATTATATTATAATAGGGTTTCCATATAAAGTCAACAAATAAACACTTTTCCTACACGGATTTATATTCCTCTTAAGCTAACTCTGCCAACTGGATCCAATTTGAACTGTAATTTGATAAAAATTTATTATATACCAAGCAGGCCTAGACTGAAAAAAAGAAAACCCTATTAAATAAATATATTCATTAAACAAATCGCTAAGCCAATCGGGAGAGACACGGTCTAAACGAGATGATAAACATTCTGAAGAAATAAAATGTGAAGCTTCTGATGGAGAAACGTAGATAGTCTGGAGACTGATCAGGCATCAGCTGTAAAAAGTGCTGTATATTCTACAGTTACCTCTCTCTTTGAATGATAAAAACATTCCGTCAAGGTGTAATGCATTTGATACAGTTCGTTCAATTTTAGATAATAAATCTCACACCTGCTTTATCCAGTTTGGACTGGTTTTGCCAATACTATCGAAAGTAAATATTTGAATAAATTCCTATACATAACCGCCATCGGCCGTCGTGTTGCATGTCCTTTATACTGCAGCGTCAAACAAACCTGATGTGCACGCTTTTGTAGGCGACTTATTAAAGCGTCCGAGTAATAAGCCGATTCTCCAGCTTCGAATCCCACCGACGGCATTTTTTTTAATTAGAAATTAAAGCAATTCACATTACTAAGTGTTTTCGTTTGCTGTTTCAGTATTAGTAGCAGAATTAAGATATTTTTACCCTATGAAGTAGCGTATGTTCATCTATATGGTAGTATTAAAAGCTAATGCAAATTTTTTCTCATACCAAAACTATAATGGGCTTTTATTTGTTCCTGCATTTATCGGAATTATTTGGTTAGAGAGTTTTGTATTTTTTAGTTCTACCTTTTTATGAAAATATACTACAAGCATCTGCAGCGCTAGTATTGTCGTTGACATAGTTTTCTTCTTCGTTACCATTTTTCACCGAAAAACTGAAACCATCATTAAAGAAGACACACCTGTAGAAAGTGGAGAACTTTCCAAAAAATTTAGTATTAGAAGCAAACTAACTATAACAACATCATTCCCATTAAGTGTGAAGAAAAATGTCGACCAGTAAAGAAATTTGAATTCAAGCACTGGTTCTAGCCCAACACTAGACACTAGAAAACAAAAGACATAGTAAACGTTTCTTTCCTTAAAAGCTGTTGAGAAGCAAACATTTTATTGAATAAATATTTATTATAGTATTGAGAACATTTAAGGGTGTTTTGAAAACAAAGACCGCATATTAGTCGTACTAGTTATAGAATGGGGAGAATAATGATGGTGAAACACAATTCGAGCTATGGTATGGAGACTTCAAAGTAGTCAACAACGGATGGATCAAGTGCAAAAATTCTCAAAGATGATTTATAAGAATTATTGACGATAGACATAATTTATGGAAGGATTGTTACGGTATTAAAAGAACTTTACGACACCCACCCAAGGTGAGCATCGCACCACGGAATCAGTCCTGGAAGACTGGCACACTTGCCCTGAGATCTGCTAAAAACAGGCTAAAGGCCACGGCTGGAACGCTCAGGGAGTCGGGCGTGAGTCACACGATACGTTCTGGGCAAGCGTGTTGAGGCATATATATAGGGTACGTCAAAATTATGAGGGCGCCACCAAGCCTGTCTTAATGCGACTAACCGGACCTGGGCGGTTAGACGGGGGCGAAGTATCCAAGACACTCCGTCGATAGGATTACTCAAGAGTTGCGAGTTCAAATAACAATTTCGGGATCGCCTTATGCGAAGATTGTAATTAGGTGCCAATCCGACCGCGACTACGCAGCTGTCTCACCCACCTGTACGCTCAAGGCTCCCTCTTCCCGTCGCACAATAATCATTACACTGAAGGGGCGCTTATCTGAAACAGAACATGCACAAGTCGAAACAAAACAATAGTTCCCTTAATTAAAAAGTCATATATTGGATCACGGGTTACAATGGGGCAGCGGAGTGCGTCGCCCTATATATGTATGTATTATATCTAAGAAAACACCAGCTGGCGCACGCTCTAAACCTAGCGACAGATGTACAGAATAAACAAGGTAGCACTAGGCGCAAGCTCGTGCAAAGATACAGCCTAAAATTCGAAATGAATGCGCAGCATGTGGGCGCGAAGCCTTATGCAACGTACAGTAATGAACAAAGTAGCACTTGTAACATAGACAGTCTGTAATCTGGAATGAACGCACAGCATGTGGGCGCGACGCCTTATGCAACATACAGTAATGCAAGCCCTTGTAAAATAGACAGTCTGTAATTTGGAATGAACGCACAGCATGTGGGCGCGACGCCTTATGCAACATACAGTAATGCAAGCCCTTGTAAAATAGACAGTCTGTAATTTGGAAATGCGGGCAAATATGACGACAGTGCCTGTAGGCACAAGAGACGTGACGGGCTCGCTCTCGGCGTTCCAAAACAACTCGCACGCGGGACTTAATGCTCCCCGCGGGACAGGAACACTCGCGTTCACAACGGTAATCAGTTCAAAGACACATACCGTAATACGTAGGCGATCGGGAAGCCTGGTACAGTTGAGTTGCGACAGACTGCAGTCTTAGGTGGCAGGTACATTCGATATTCGACGGTTATAGTGATGAGTGGGCATCCGCCATACTGGCGACGGGCGACGCGTCAGGACGCGTACAACTTGACGACGAAAAATGGGCCACTTTCTTTCTGCGGGGCAGATCCTCGAATGTCGAGATGAAGGAGACGACCCCTTACTTACGGGAGCAGGAACTGGGCTCAAGATGCACCCACGCTACGCCGAAACAATTCGGAGCTCACACAACCACCACACGAACGCTTTCTGCAACGGGCCGCGATCAACTGCCCAGAGGGAAGCGCTGCAACATGACACATCGGTCGCGTCCCCACGTGACTATATCTCGGCAGCCAATCGTGAGGCGATAAGATGAAACAAATAAGTGCCGGTGACGAAGACAGCACGCCTCAACGGCTTGATTTCTAGAAGGTTCGGAATTCTTGCGAGCGATAACACCCGGCTGCCAAAGTACCAGCAAAGGGGTGCTCCAACTGACGAGAAATACTACGTTTGGGGCCAAATATGTGCAAAATCATTATTATGGGATTAGGCGATGAAGCCAAATAAGTAACTAAAAGGGTTTAGCATACGGGCACGCTGCCCTAAAGCCTAGGTGGCTAATTAAAATACCAAAATGACCTGACAGGATCAAGTATTGAACGTTTTCTTCTAAACTTTAGTGGAATACAAGGGTTTTCAGAACAGTTCGAAGTCTTCTTATTGCTGCCTGTTCATACATATCTTTCGAATAATCTCCGCTACTTTACTTTCCTTTCCGTGTTTCAATATGTGGCCTAGATACACATATTTAACGACGTTACCAACTTGAATCCATTCTATGTGAACGTGTAATCTTTTCGAGGCATGATCTTTCTTTTTCCTAGATTCATTGTTAAAATGACTTCTGATATTACTTTCAGCTGTGAGAGCACTTCTCTTAGATCTACCAGGTTGCTACTCATCAGTATTGCGTCAGCCGCAAAGCGAAGGTGGTTCAAATTACGGCTGGCAATGTTAACACCTGTTTTATTCTACTACAACCTCTTGGGAACATGTCCAATTGCAAGCGTGAACAGTTTAGGAGTCACTGTATCACCCTTCAGAACTCCTCCCTTTATTAACATTTTACTCATTTTCAAATCTTCATCGTAAATAAATGGGATGTCTCCAATAGGTTCAAGCATTATCCATTGCACTGAATATTACCGATAGTTTTATAGAATCTTTATTACTAATCTGTTTGGGTGTGGCATGAGACTGTTTGCATGGAAATTGTCTATTGCTAGTTTGTATAGAATCTATAGAAGAATAATTTGAACATTCTGGTATTTTACCTTCTAAAGGAAATTGATTCTCATTGCCTGAAGAGTTCCTACACACCCCCTTCCCATTTTCAAAATGTAATGCTATCGTCGCTGGGTGCCCGAAACGCTCTGTTTTCTATTCCCTCAACAGTGACTTTTTCTAAGACTGCTTATAATTCCTATCAAGGGTGTTAAAATGTTTCCTAATTTTGTTTAAGCAGACTACAGAGTCCCTTTGAATAAGTTATAGGGTAGAAACGGTAATATAAAACATACATCAAGGCTATAAGAAACCTGGAGAAAGGCTAAACAAAGCCTTTTAACCAACCTTATCCAAGGGTGGTTAAACAGCTTTGTCAAGGACTGTGCCTAACCAAGACACTAACACCGGGAAAATTATTTGCATTAACCTTTCTCGCGAAATTTTCTCAGAATGGATATTATAGTGCGCCAAGGTACATTTAATACCGTATAATAGCGATAACCAAATTATGATTTCTAAAAATAAATTCTCCCCATCATTATAACGATGCTTATACGATAAGAGGTTAGTGTAAGTGTAAAACAAAAGAAAAACCTCAATTAACAAGTTGTGCCCCATAGGTGCAATGCTCCAAAGGTTGAAGCGGTATATTTATTATTCAACTAGTACAGACCTAATATGGGGACAAATGTGAAGAGTGGGTGTACAGTTTTAGATACCATTTGGTATCATCACTTACAGTATATACTCAACTTTGAATGGGACAAATACCGAATGATTTTTAAAAACTCAGGTTGCAGGTTTAGTTTTGCGTCAGTCTGTGTCAAAACTGACGCAAAACCTAACCTGCTAACATCGAATTTGACATAGACTTACAGTGTCACCAACAATACATTTCAGTATTACCAACTAATTCAGGCTATCCAGGGCCTGCTGCAATTGAGTTTTTAAAAATCACACTGTATTAGAACGAATACCTCTACAAAGTCAAATGAGCTCCAAACTATTCAAGGAGCTGTAGACACCAACGAACTCCAGGGAGGTGGAACAAAAAATTAATAGAGACAGGGAAGCTGAAGACTATGACAGTTATGTATAGCATTTCGATTTTTCATAACTTGATAATGCAATATGATTCTGTTTCTCGAAATCGATAACCCTATGCAGTAGCTCTTGTACTGTATATACCGTTGCTGTTTTTGAGAGCCCTAAAAACTGTAGCTAAATTGCTCTTAGTCCGTGCGCGTTTCCACTTTTTTATTTAGTATCATGCAGCGGCGAACTAGGTGAGGCTGCTCTCTAGGTTCTCATAAAAGCGGTTGTCTTACGCCCTTTTTCATCCGAAGGTTCGCACATCAGCTGCTGCTAAACGGCCGGATTTATCTGGAATTTTATCGCTATGGCTCTTCCATTTTCATTTATGGCGCCCATTCATATCAAATTTTATCAAAATTCGTCAAAAGGCTCAGAAGTTGTAAAACGCTTATGCCGGCCTGATGATAAAGTACACAAAGTCCTATCTATAAAAGGCTTTGCAATTATTTTTCGCTTAAAAAACGCTCAACAGTCAACTTCATACTTAATCGCCGAAGCTACCTTGCAGCGGGATTATTCATTCTCGGGCAGATTGGAACTTAATCGATTTATGAAATTTGAGGCCGCAGATTAGGGTGCCCTAAAATGATATTTACGGGAGCTTCTGTTTCGGAATATTCGTCCAGCTATTCAGCAGTCTCGCGGCGTAATGGATACAGCGTTTTCATACAGTGCAAGAACCAGAGTGAAAAATCTGTATGAAATATGCGGACGTGTCATGAATCTTTATTTTCGTCTTTCCGTGGACTAAGCATAGCTCTGTCATTAGAGTCCATGTCAGCGGGTTCTAAGGGCAGGGCGTGACATTAACAAAATGTAATATATTAGGAAAATGCTGGCTTCGGCCTTATTTACATTAAAAGGCCGATGCAGGTTTGAAAAAGGTTATTAAGATTTTATCGCTGCCCACATACGCCTTTGTTAATGTTATTTTTTCATTAACCCAGGTTGACATCCGAGATGTGCGGAATATTTCGCTGCCTTCCAGCGCGTTTGACTACATGTGCGATGAAGTGGGTTATACTTTAAGATTGTTATCTAAACGCCAAATGTTTATGGCCCCCGGGATGTCCCTCGCGATTGCGATAAAATATTTAACAGTCTCCTAAGTGATACAGGAAAGGATTGCATACTAACTCCTGAATATAAGATTAAGCTTTCCTGACCTGAATATGGAAACCTATCGCACAATAAATGCTGCTCTCGAACCGTTTTACCACCAGGCGTTTAAAATAGCTCGGCAGTATAGGCGAATTGTATTCTTGCTATACTAGGATAAAATGCTTAGAGGAAGATTCACTAAATAGGTTAAGAATAAATGTTCTTCTACATTTTCCTTCGTAGTTATGTAAAACAACTTCATCAAACTTGAACACCCGTCCTACGTAAAGATTTATTTAAGTATTTAACACTGCCTCAAGTTTAAAAGTACTAAAAAAATATTCAGTGTAACGTGAGGTACTACTATATGGGCATCGAAGTTAAATTAGAAGCCCCGAATAGTTTGTCAAACAAGTATTATGCGCGCTCCAATTACACCGTTAAAACTATATTATTCAAGAAAGCAGTGTTTGTATAGCTTATACACTTTTTATGATACTTTTTTGCAGTAAACACAGGTTTAGAAATTATTTAAATAGGTGATATTTCAGAAAAATTAATTTTTAACATATCAGACGACTTTAAACCATATTTTATCTTTTTACTTGCATCTGCTACAATATCTATTAAAGGAACAAAAATCAGTATTGTGTACTCTAAAAGTTCGTTATTGTAGAGATTTCTAATAGGATCTTTATGCTATAGCTAAAAGCCCTAGGTAACCATGTTCGAACTCATCTAACTAATAACCCTTTTTGTGTTTAGTAACTTAAACCTAAATATTGGCTGGTAGTTGTTTCAACCCTTCTAACCGGGTTATGAAACAATTAGGAATTGATAGCCCAGAATAATGGAAGGAACTCATTTTGAAGCAACGTAACATAAAACATTAATCATCAATGTGGTGAAGATTATGATAACTCAAAAATACTTCAGAAGAGTATGTGGATAAATATGAACTAAGAGAAACGACAATAATGGTTAAGCTCCTCGAACAGATTATGTTACACAACGACAACAGATTTTTGGAAAACAAAGTCAATCGAAAGTGGACATGGATTAATCCTGATGGGAGAACTACAAACGGAATCAACCATATCCTAAACAAAGAAAGACACAATAGAAAATGTACACACTGAGTAGAATAAAACAAATTAAAAAAAAATAAATTCCATAAAAAATATAGAAAAATATAATACAAAGCTAGCTCAGAAAATTTTAGGGCAAAATAGAGGAATGAAGATAGTGACATAATTTTACCAAACCTTTACCAAAGAAAGAGAGAATGCGACATCGACGAATCTGAAAGGATAAGAGAAATAATTAACAGCGTACATAAATCAAACAAGTAGAGACACTCACACCCGTATTCATAGTCGTTCGCCAGCGGATCGCCGGCGACTCGCCGGAGTTTCGTTATGAATAGTATGTTGGCGGCACTGTACGTCTATGTCAAATTCGAGGTGATCAGGTTAGGTATTCAGTCACTTTTGACAGAAACTGACACATAATCTAACCTGCTAACCTCGAATTTGACATAGACGTACAGTGCCACCAACATACTATTCATAACGAAACTCTGGCGAGTCGCCGGCGAGCCGCTGCCGAACGACTATGAATACGGGTGTCACTGTCGGTACCTTTGATGTCAAAATAACGATTTGAATGGCCTTAAACGGCTTCTGGGGTTTTTTTTTCCGATATTACCAACATATGGCCAACAACTGTACCACATCAAGGTTTGGATAGTGTCCCTGTGTAATATTAGAATTATCTTATTAATAGTATGCAGGAACTTTAGGTAGGTAACGTGATTTAGTGACCTTAGATTGTACAGTGCCTTTATATAGACAGTGGCGACAATGGGGTGTCCTATTTTTGATTGGCTCCCTAGATCACGTGGTTTTAGCCGCCATGTTTATGCTAAATCACCTGTGATTCGTGTTATACTTTTGGCAGTACTGAAGTGTATTGTCAGTCTATGTCAAATTCGAGGTTAGCAGGTTCGGTTTTACGTCAGTTTTGACACAAACTGACGCAAATCTTAACCTGCAAATCTCAAATGTTTTCAGTACTGCCAAACGTAAAACACGTATCACAGTCAACTCTGATCACGGATTTAAATAAACACCCGTTAGAAATTTGCATAAATATGGCGGCGGGGGTGTGGCTTAGTTGTACTGTCGCCACTGTCTATATAAAGGCACTGTATTAGATTGGGACTTATTTTGCCATCTGGTGGTTAAGCTTAGAAATACCCCACGAGTCGCTGTCCATGGCACTCCAGACAGGTTTCACCGTTTGGCATGAGCGTCTGTACTTGTTTGGTGTATGCACATTGTAATTACCGTGATATACAAAAAAATCCACGAATACACAAGGATGACATAGCACAGTAGCAAATGGGAAATTAAAGCTTCAGTATGCTGAATCACTGAATTCGCAATTGATACGCGACATCTATCAAGCACAGGATGCTTTACGTGCAAATGCTCGAAGAAGCGGAAAAAATAAAACACGTAAAAGTGTGTGATAGCAAGCACTACGTTTCCAACGTTTTTACCCTAGAGGTAGCGGATTATCTGAAAATTGTAAGATAATACTAATGGCCCATCTATTAGTCAAACACAATGTAAACATAACCAAATAACAATTAAATATTGTATACATTTGAGAACCAACAAATTACAAAAACAATTATATTGATACACCCTCCTGCAGTTTCTTCGGGAGAATGAAAGGTTACACCACTTGGGATATGCGGATTACATGATATTTGGTCAAAATAACAAGGAATTAACAACCGACGTAAATGAGGCATAGGCAAGAGTGGAATTTGAGCTAAACTTGCAGATAAGGAATTATATGACGCACGAAGAAGAAAACGAAGACACTAAAAGAGACAAGGTAAAAACTATTAATACGTGAAACACACAGTATAACCAAAAGAAAAAAAATCTGGTGTGATACACTCACACAACTTCCTTTTACAGTGATCTTATAATTAGTCAAAAATTTCATTTTTAATTTTTAACCATTTGTTAAAAGTTTTCAAAAATTACAAATTCTACAAAAACGGTACAAAATCGAGTGTTAGTTGAAGAGACAAATTTTCTCTAGAATTTTAAGGTGAATTCAAAAATGTAATAATATACCGGGTGTTTTATTTAAAATAGGAGTTAATAAAAAAAATAGAAAAAAAACAAAAGAAACCCACTTTAGAAGTATTCAACTGGAAAATCACCTATCTCACATCAATGCACATTAAAAATGTAAGAAAAATGTAAAGTTTAAAAAAAATCGTTAGAGCCGTTTTTGAAAAAATCGAAAAAAACTGAAAAATCACAAGAGTAAACACCTACTTCCGGTTATGCGATTTTCTTCAAAAGCTTGCTGTCTCATCTACATAGTACACAAAACTTATATTTGAAGTTTCAACGCCATAACTCTTTTCGTTTTTGAGATATTCTGTTCACAGACAGACACACAGACAGACAGACACACACACAGACAGACCAATGAAAAAAAATATGTTTTTTATGATCAGGGGACTCTAAAACGTGAAGATCCGTTGAAAACTCAATTTCGAATTTTTGGGGTGAATCCAATACTTCCTTTATAGTAAAAGGAAGTAAAAATGGTAATATATGACGCTATTTTTCTGAAATCGAAATTATATAATTAGCGCATATTGCAATAACAACCTATGGTACAATGACATGGGTTCTTACAAAATGTATACCAAATAAGGCAGGGGCGATTCAAAGAAAAATTCGAAGGAAAACTTTAGGAATAACATTAGTGGGCCGAAAAAATACATATATAATAAAAGAAAGAACTGACGTGCAGGTTATTCTACAAAAAACTGTAGCGATTGATGAATTTACCTTAATTAACATTATTTTGCAATACCACGAAGGTTGTTCGTGGTCAGAGTTCGTGGATATATGGAGTGATTAAAGTGGACTTAATTTAATAACAAGTATTGTTAAATATAGGGTGTGAGGTAAAAGTCTGTCACCTAAAGAAATTTTTTACTGAAATAATACGCGAAACATTTTGTTTTTGGGTGATCCGGAACGCTTCTTCTTCTTGAGTTAAGGCTTATCCCTTTTTGCATTGCCTCCTTTCTCCTATGGATTATTATCTTGTGATAATGGCGTCACAGCTTCATGCAAACATTTATGGGGTCTTCTTGGACGTTGTTTTGTGTCTGATTTCTGTGTTTAAACTTTCTTCGCTAATTTTTTCCCCCTTCCTTTCAACGTGATCTCTCTGGTATCTTCTTCTCTATGTTATTCATATGACCACATCATGTACTTCGTATTTCTGGCGTACTTTATGGTTTTCATCTCTGTGGCTCTTAAGATTTGTTTCGTTTATGCTGTTTCGGATCTTGCATCAGCTGCGTATGTTAACAATGACCTTACATAGGTTTTATATATTTGAACTTTGCTTGTTAGGGTCATGTGATTTTCTGCCATATGTTACGGAGATAACCATATATCACTGTGGTTTTAGTTCCCTGGGTCATCACTTCACTTCTTCTGTTGTTGTGACTACAGATATCGACGGCAAAATATTTAAATCGCAGAACCTTCTAGATCGACTTTCCATTGACCTCCGCCTTTGCCTTAAAGATGCAGACGTTGATTAGTAGTAGATCATCGCTAGGCCGGCCAATACGTTCTTTCCGGGGCCTTTGATCTAGACGTGAAGGTACCAATGGAATTTTTTTAAGGTGCTCAACAGGATCTTCCATGCGCCTTTGGTTTAGACTTGGAAACTTCTCTGAATAGTTGGTTGCTAAATACAGTTCTACCAACCTAAGTTGTAAGGGAGTTTCAGATCAGTTGAGTGTAAAATGAACAGGCTAAGTGTGTGAGACTGCCCTGACATCGTTGTCTTATACTCCTTAGCGGACTCCTTCCACTTCTCTCGGCTAAGGAAAGCTAAGTGGGGTAAACAGGGGTACTCGTGTGTTGCTGGTTTGCTGGCTCCCACTTCAATCACCTGATATCATAAGCTAGACCTTGCTGCAACCAAATGGATTTATGTAACCGCTGGTCAGGCTCACATGTTTTTATCTTGCACCAGGTATCCTTTGTGGCTGATATAATTCTGTGCAAATTGCAACATGAGCTGAATACATTTCTAATCCAATTTGTAGGAAAGTGAAACGTTACGAATTGGCTTAGCTAATGTGGAATTGGACTGCGCACGTGTCAAAAAGTAAGGACATATGTACAGGAATTATTCAAATGTAAGCATTGGGATAAAATGATAGACTTTGGAAAACCGTAGTTGCTTTGGAGTGATGCTCTGCAAAAAAGACAGTGGGTCTAAATTGGCTCGTAATAATCGTCTTCCTGAAAGATAGTGAAGTAATGAGCAAGCTTATATTCAAAGACAGCTAAGAAACAACGAGAAAAAAAAGTGAATTAATTTTTAATTCTCTCGTCTGAAAGACGAAGAAAGTATTGTAATCATGAAAAAATTTCTTCAAATCTTCACATTTCACAGTTCTCAAATGACGAAAAACTTTTTTTTTTATTACGCGTCTCTGTGTGTCTGTTGCCGGTATAACTCAAAAACTATTTTTTGGAGAAAGACGATATTTTTCCTGCAGATTATGTGTGTAACTGGCATGAAACCGAGAAAATGTAGAACAAATATATACAGAGTGAGCTCTTTAAAAAAATAAAACTGCGTTTATTTTTGCGACAACTGTGAAATAGGTAAAAGTAATAATTTGCACATATATCAGGCTTTACACTTGACGAAAATAGGACCCAACAGATATAGAGTAATGTCATAAACGAATAAAAAAGTTTCAACAATAAGTCCGTTTCTTTAAATACAGCAGCGCATGGCAAAGCCGGGAAAAGTCCTCGATGGGTCCGAGGGTCAGACGGCCGGATTCGCGTTCGCAAGCGCTGTAGTTCCAATCTCATAGCCGGTAATTTTTTTTTAAACTTGAAATTGATTTAATTCGCTTTGCAAAGTGTTTCCTTTTATTCTTTTAATATTATTAGAAACGTTAAGATATTTTTACTCCTAGTTTCCTTTGATTTTAAATTGTTTAGTGTCACAACGTCCACTTGAGAGGGAAGTTCTGAGTAGAGCCTTTACAGATTTTTTATGATCATTGGAAATGTACACAATAAAATAACTGCAGCCTTTGATTTGCAGCCTACAAAAAAAATTATATAGAAATTTTCACATTTCTAGTGCGAGAGCCTGAGATACAGAGAAAAGAAGAATCCTGAAGCATTAAGGTGCTAATGTCTTCAAACAGACCACGGTAAAACCCACTCCTACAAGTGCAAAATTTTGAGAGAACCGTTCTCGGGTTCATTGCCTTAATGTATTTTTGGTTACATCACAAGCAATCTATAGATGATCATATCGTGTGATGAAAAAAACTCATTTGCAGCGTCCCATGAGCAAATTGAAGTTCGGCGTAACTTGAGATATACCCATTGTCGCAAATGAACTACGAAGTCAGAAAGAACTAAATTACATCATGACCTTGAATTATTTTCCTAAAAATATACAAAACACTTAACAAAAACAATTTTTATTGACCGTTATGGTTATTACACTTGTTGTTTTGTACATGCCATCTTATTTTCATTTTTTCTTTATAAAATTAAACTTAATGCAGTGTAAACTTTTACCTGTCACAGTGACAGATGTGTTCATAAACAAATTGCAATTTGACATTCACCCGCAGACTTAAGTTAAGAGATGACTAGATTTTCTGTCTTTCTTTCCAAGGCCTACCATAAATGAGTTTTTTTTTGAAACCCACGATAGTTTTCAACCAATCTCTTAGTTTTAAAGGCTTTTGTTGGTATCAGTAGAATGTTTTCTAGTCTGTAAAATCTTGTTTCTTCAGCCACATCTTATTTCATGAATTAACTAATTAATGTTGTTTACAGCTGTAGAGTACAGTTTTACCTTAAAGAGTAAAAACAGTTATGAGAATTAAAAAAGATTTTTGACGTCGAACGCAGTAAAAGGGTCAGCAGCGAATGTGAGCACCAACGAAAATGATATTTCATCATAAAACATATGAGGGTCCAACTTAAACGCCGAAAAGAAATATAACCAGACGAGTAAAAAAGGGTTGCAGAAAAAAAGTCAATGGAGGAAACTGTAAACGAAAAATCCAGGTAAATTTGAACAACTCTGTGGGAAAATATTAGTACAGTATTAAAGTAATTTAAATTTCCGCGAAGTAAACATAAAGCGATCAATTAATGTATTAAAAGCAAACTCTACAATTTAACCGGTGTAAATGGCGAATATTAAGAAGGATAAAAATCAGTTTCCATATTTCCACTTTTTTAGCTTTTTTCGGTTGAGCTTCTATAACGGTTGTTTGCATTTGGCAATTTACACCAGTGTATCTATGTACACGTGTTGTTTCGTACTAATGAGTGCAGCTCTTGCAAATATAATTACAACAATTTAAATAAGAAAGAATAAATGCGTCAATGGAAGGAAAACGATATCGCGAAGGTTTTCAGTAATGTAGATTATGTATGGGCGTAAAACTAATCAGTAAGATAGTTTTTCATGGATTATTACATTGTACATACTCAATTTTTTTTACTTTAACCCTAGAACGCATACATCTAAGAAAGTTACATTAACGCATATGTGGTGTCGTATACGACACCACACCTTTCTTGTTTAATGAGGCACTTTAAATTTACTATACACCTTTTTTAATATCTGGAAGTTAATTTTGACTGCATAGATACATATTAAAGCGCAAAACGAAAGTTAAAATTGTTAAAATATTTATTTATGAGTATGAATAAATTAATTGTTAAATATAAGGAACTGACCAGGTACTAATATCTACGTTAAACAGTGACAAATAACTACACTGTGATTTTTAAAAACTCAATTGCAGCAGGCTCTGGATAGCCTGAATCGGTTGGCAGTACTGAAGTGTATTGTTGGTGACACTGTCTGTGTCAAAACTGACGCAAAACCTAACCTGCTAACCTCGAATTTGACATAGACTTACAGTGTCACCAACAATACATTTCAGTATTGTCAACTGATTCAGGTTATCCAGGGCCTGCTGCCATTGAGTTTTTAAAAAACCACCCGGTAGTCTCTGCTGAGCACATAAATTACGGTGCAGGTTATCAGGTTAGGTTTTGCCTCAGTTTTATCACAGACTGACGCAAAATCTAACCTGATAACCTGGAATTTGACATAGACTTACAGTGCCACCAACATATCATTCATACGTTTGAATTTTCACGGCCTGCAGAGGATCTTTTTTTTTATCTCTTTATATTTGCAGCATAACCTCAAAAAGTTATTTAATGTCAGTTGAAATTAGTTCTAATTACAAGGGTCACCAACTCTGTTCCTTTTAGTAATTATAGTTAAAATATTGTCGAGTGACTTTTGTAATATGTTATTTTGGTTGTCTGCTCCACTCTATCTGTTCGGCGGCTCAAGTATAATAGCTAACTGGCAATCCTATAAAGACAGTAGTGATAGCTATTTTAACAAATTCCACTTCGCATTACGTTACTATGAAAATTATGTATGTGAACTGATAGATGGCAAGTTGTTACCAACCAGCACCTACCGAGAAAACTTGTTACGTGATTGCATAGATGGCGTCATATGCGACAACAAGTAACTAAAAAATTTATTATAAAGCTTGTAACAATTTTTGGAAATTAAAAATGAAAGGGATATATTAACAATAATCTTCTGGAGAGGTACTGAAAATATGAATATGATAACATAACAGCAAATCACTAACAGCTAGATAGTTAAATAGGTGGTGTCTCATATGACGCCACCTATGCGTTCTAGGGTTAAGTTAGACAAGCATTGTTCAAGCCGAACGGGAACACACTACGAAAGTTTGAGAGCAGTACTTTTTATCATAAAGTTATAAACCTTCCTTGTCTTAATTCAAGTTTGACTGATAGACATAACAAACTCTCAGGTGAGGTGGGTTTGTTTTTTGCATCAAACTTCTACGTTATCCCTGAGAAATAAAAGAAAGAAGCTCCAGTACTTAATGCTGTAAAAGTTGCTTTAAGGTTTCCAACTTTCCACCAATGACATAACTAATGTATATGAAAGGTCTAGAAGGGTGCCCAACGCGTAATTGTTATTTTCCAAACGTTTTCTAAAATGACTAAAGGAATTTGACACACACACTCGGGTGTGGTCTTCTATAAAGTTTTCAAGCCTTCTTGTTTTGTATCCTAGCATCCTGAATACAAAGCTCTAGAAGAAGGCTCTATTTTCTTCACAAAAATGATTAATTTTGTAAAATTAGTTTATAGTATTAAAAACAGGATCTCAAATTTCCCCACAAATAATAGCGGATCATCTATAAATATCAATGATGAAGCTGTAACTGGTATCGGCATATTTTCTAAAAACCCACCGCTATTTTTGCCGGCAAATTTATCTGGTCAATTCTATACTGTAACTTACTCTCCCAGATTGTCTAAATTTATATAAATGATCCGTTCGACGTTCTAGCTTCTTGCTATTCCCATTTTTCTTCATATCGGCGCGCTCCCTCACGCCGAATTTGTCGCCACTGTCTCGGTAATTGCTTTATTGCGGGGTAATAGCACAAACTAGGCGGTAAAAACCTAATTCTGTATAGAATATATATATATTACTTTTGCATTTACCGCAGTGATAAGTCTGTCAGTTTTGGGCAATAACTTACTTATTTAAATAAAAGTTACACGATAATTTAGCTGACTAGGACATGTAGCAGAACTGATGGGTTGAAGAGAAAATGTTTCGTGTAAGAATACTAGAAATAGCAAATATGGAAGCTGTTGGCTAAATATTGTTAACGTTCAGCTATTAATATCGAATATTCTAGTTATATGAGTGCGATGCAAGTCTAAGTAGTGATTGATCGGTGCTGTACGACGAAGAAGTGTCATAATTACTGCGAGCCTTATTTAATGCAGTTGTGTTTGCAGACGTGTATACATTTTGGTTATCGCTTTTAGTGAAAGCTGACATATAGTCTCTGTCAATCATCAAAAGCTCGGAAAATGTTTGTTTGTCATTATTAAAATTAAACAACTTACAAATTGAACTAAAAATACATTATTTTATTAGTAGGTACACAGTAGTTGGATGATTCTTTCAAAATTGATTTTAAAAGGAATTACAGCAGCTATTTTTGTTGTTATATGTTAAAATTAACAACAAGAGTTTAACATTAATATATTTCGACACCTGGTGCCTTCTTCAGTGATTAAAACAGTAAAAAAAAAATTTCACAAACGTTACGATCTGTAAGTTTAAAAAACAAGGTATTACAAATTAAAAAATAAGCAAGTGAAAAACTTAACTCTCTTAAGTGTTTATATTTACCAGTTAGTCAAAATTTATTAATATCTTTATGAGTGAATGGGTATTATTATTGGAATTTAAAAATATTATCCCTCTTTTAGCTAATTTATGATATGTTTATTTTCTGTAAGTGAAAAAATATTAAAAAGCATAGTATTTTAATATATTTTATAATATTATTTACCTGAGACCGTTGAAATATTGGTGTATGATTTAAAATTTCATTTACTGCAATATTGATAGGTAATAGGGTTATCTATTAATACGCCTCATGATTTGAGTTCAACAACATTTACACAGAATTACTATTTATAGTTTTTCCAGTGGATAGCAGACATCAATATCTATAAACGGGATAGAAGCGTGTTTTGAATAAAATATTGTAATTTTATTTATGCTCAGTAGACTTCGTGTCTGTTACATCATCTTTGTTAAATTAATATTAAGATTTCTGTAATAAAATAGTTAAATTTAAAAAATACATATTTCCTTAATTGTCAGTAGTTGTTTACTTACTTGGATTTCAGAATTGTATTTTTAATTTTTAGATCCTTCATTTTAGCTTACTTAGTGATGTTTGTCATTATATTATTTGAGAATATACCTATAGATATACATGCAGGATTAATATTAGATGCAATTGAACTTGATAAATAAACTTAATTTAGAATTTGAAAATTATTTTATCCGATAGTTGTGCATAAAGATATTAATTTGCTTTATCAATACGTTTGCCGTGTTCGCCCATGATTGACTTTATTAAGACGAAGTATTTATAGTGAATATACCAGTAAAGATTCATGTAGGATTAATATTAAATGTATTTGAATTTGATAAATGTACTTACTTTAAAATTTGAATAATATTTTGATGAATAGTCCGACAATTATGCATAAAATTATTAATTTGTTTTATCAAATACGCTTGCCATATTCGGCCATGACGGACTTTATTAAGACGGTGAAATTACAGCGCATGCGCTCCGATATTGTCCTAATAGTTCAATTACTTATTTGTTCCAATAATTTATTTAGCAAAAATATTAAATTCTAAAAATTAAATGTCATTTGTTTATACATTTTAAAGAATGATTTACAATAAATTGTGATAAATTATGTTCAACCTTTCTATGTCTGTTCTATAATTAATAGCTTCTGTACTTTTTTTATAGCGATGATTGCATAGATGAGTCGTTTTTGTAAGTTTTTGCTTTTTGTAAAATTTTGGCGTGGAAAAATTTTAATTGAAAAATGTTAAACTTTGTGGCCAGATAAAGCTGTATTGGGTTTATATGGCGAAATTAATCTGAGTTCTATTGAATTTTTGTCTTGATTTATTCTTTTACTTAGTTTTTGTTTAGTCTGTCCAATATACTTGCCATCACAATTATTGAAATCTATTTGGTAAACTATATTAGATTCATGGCTAATTTGAGTTTTATCTTTAAGGTTATTGAAAAACAAATTGTCCTAACGTATTATTACTTTTATAAACAACTTTTAAATAAAATTTGTTAAGTTATTTTTCTAAAAGTATTGATAATTTTGAAATAACAGGAAGAGGAACATATTTAGGTATGTTGTTATTTTTATTATTAAATTCGTTTCGTAAGCAAATAGGTTGAAGGTTAATAGTTTTATTTTTATTTAAGGAATTTTTTATTGTGTTATTGTAGTAGTAGAGTAAAAGTTTAGATATCTGTCAGTTTTTATTTGTTTTCTGTACCAATTCGTCATTTAATTTTCGTTCTCTGAGGATGCAATAATTATGTCATCAACATATCTTTGATAAAAATATTTTTAAAATTATTTAAAATGTTTTCCTCTGTTCCTTATTTTATAAGTGTTAATACTGTAACTGTGGTAAAACGCCACAGCGAGTTTTTGAAACGGACTTCATAAAATTGTGCTCAATTTTCAAATTGGAATTTGACAAAAATTTAACTGTTAGAGTTACCAATCTGACTATATTGTGATTTAGTCGAATGCAGGCTTCCACGACCGTTGTCCATAATGGTAGGTTCTTCCGGGTTATACCGTGGTCGTCCATTTGAACTTGACGTTTTACTGTTCATGCTATCAGCTTCTTCAGAAGATATCTAAAGTATTTAGAATGAATGATTCTGCGTAACAATTTTTAACAACATTTTATCTCATTTGAAAAAATAATTTAGGGAATCTTACAGTACTACTGTAAACGAAGTAATATTTGTTTTTGTTTTGGTGGGTTGAAAGTTTAATTAGGTGTTTCACAGAGCTGCTAGAAAACATTGAGGTCTAAATATTTATCTAAAATATTGTACAGTTACGTAATTATTTTAAACATACAATTAGAAAGGAGCAATTGCTACTTTAAAGAAAACTTGTTCTGTGAAATTCATGAAAACTATCAGGTAGTCTGAAATTATGTCGGCATTCTTAGATTTATTCAAAAAGGGGTTTGATCAGTGGAAAGCTTTTATTCAGACTGTTGGCGGAAATACAGCGAGACGACCTCAAGTGTCAACAGACTTAGGCGGTGGCTCCGTCATACAAGCCGTCAGATTGAAATCTTAGAAATTTGTTACGGTGCACCACGGAATTGTAGTTGCATGCAGCCGGTTTCCGACCTCTAACTTTCGTCTCCGCTGCAAATTTAAATTTCAACCAAGTTCTCTCTCCAGGTGCATATTATAAATGTGCATCCACATGGGTCTTGTACTTCCCTTTGGGTACAACTTGAGCCCGAAACAATTTACATTTAATTTCCATTTATTTTGTTGCAGTTTTACGAATTCTACCGAACAAATTCCTTATTTTTCTACTGCTTGTTGAAAACTAGACGAGAAGTAATTTATTTTAACAATCATTCTCGTTTCCTAATCTACCGTTAAGGAAATTACGTTACATTCTTACAGAAATTGCTGCAGAATTTCGTTTTCTTCTTTCTACAGCGCGTCCCTTGATTGCAGGCTGTTTATCCGGCCTGTGCCGCCGAAGTTGCTTTCCTAATTACGTTGTTTGTTTAAAATGGAGTTTGTAGTTTCGGTATAGTCGCCAAAAGTTATTAATCAGTGACAAAGGAAACAATCGTATTATGGGTGTTAGCAATAATCCACTTAGCGTGAGAGTGCTACGTAAGCGTATGATAGGATTAGATCCCGTGCGTGTGGCAGCCCTGCACAATGACGCCACGCGTGCGGCGCTTACGAATTCTGGCATTATTCGAGCTAAAAAGCCAGGCACAAGCTCGAATATACATTGCCTACTGAGAGAAAACCATTTTAAGCAATTGTTGGAGAGGAAATCTTATAACATGGCTAAAATTAGGAAGATATTTCAGTTTTAGGGAGGCTTTTGTTTCACCATTCGCACCTTTGGGGGATGCCCCGTATTCTCACGCAGCTTTCAACAATGCAAGTGCTGAGCCCTCAAGAAAACAATATACCTGACTGAGAATGACTCAAAACTGCTAAAAGGGCTCTTTTCTCACTTCGGCCTGTATGCTTAGAGGGGGGAGCCGTTCTCCGTCCGATCAAAAGTGTTTCGTGAATAGTGTGAAAATTTGTTATGGATTTGGTTTAAATTTTACTATTATTTGCGTGGAGACACCGTGATGACGGTTAGTAATAGAAAATTTCGAATGTATAACTAGTAAAGAGAAGAGGTCCTAGAAGAGATCCTTATGACACGACTAAAGTTCAAGAGCGTTATTCTCAGCAGTCACTTTTTTTAAAAACGTTTTCCAATTGTTAAGATAATACAGAGAGATGTATTAGTTTTAGAGAAGCTTTTGTTTACCACTCGCTTACCCGATGGAAATAATGCACCTTGTAGGGATGTGACTAACAATGCAAGTGCTAAGCCCTCCATAAAACAATATAGCGGGCTGCAAATGCCTCAAAACTGCTGAAACGGCTCTCTTCTCACTTGGGGCCGAGATTTAATTACATTCCTAATCTAAAAATCCTCTTAATATACATTCACATGTGAATAATCCCGTGGGACTCCGCGGCGGGTTCATAATGGTCGAGAACGCCGGATTAGGGTTCATACGGATCTATGCGCCTAGGCGCAGTTTTGTCTCGAACCCTTATTATCCCTTCTCGCAACAAGTGACGTTTAACTTTATTTCGTAGGTCGTGTGACTTTAAATGGGGTCGGGCACAACCAAATTCAGATTAATTTTACATAATATCCTTTAATCTTCCAACTTCTTCAGGAACTCCATTTACGGGGCCCGCTTTGAGTAACAGCCTTCCAAACTCGTTAAAGTTTTGATTTTTAATGTTTGAGGGCAGCCGAATGGGCAACAGGAGGTGTATAATTAGCCGGTTAGTGCCTCATTTGCACAGCGCGGACGCAATTGTATCCTCACTACGCCAGCGTTATTATTTCGCTCTGTGTTTAGATTTTGGTCCCAGTTAGTTCGCCGAACGACTCCACCAACTGCATCAGATAAACCCCTAAAAAGTCTGTTAAGATAAGGATACAGGGAAAATGCTGGCTCTCTGCATTTGAGCAGTATTTTCATTTGCCCGCTCCGGTTCTTTGAAGATGGAATTGTGCTTGACAGAGGAAAACTTTCCATAAATACGTATTTATGTCTAGTTATTTCAGACCATTATAAAATTATAGATAAGTAAACCACTAGACAGTATAAAAACTACTTCGACTAGCATGGATATAGGAAAAAAGCAATTCATATGTACACCACTATATTTTTGTTCAGTTGTTTATTATTCCTTTTACCAGCTAATGGCGTTTCTTCTGGTGTATAACCTGCACTCTACTTTACCAATTACCGAAAGCAGGTTTGTTTATATTGGTTTCCATACCACAACTCTATAGACCTTTCTCATTTTCCCTATAAGTATCATTACTATCCTCAGCTAGAATAACCATAATTTCCAACTGTACAGTTTAACTTCAAGAAGATTTACGTCCCAAAGCAGTAGTTATTAGACAACTATTTGTTATTACGGAAAGACCACAGGAAGACCGCCAAAAGGATGACAAAACTGCTGGTCGTTGGCTTCGCAGGGCATTTGAATACAGAGTTTGGAAATTAACATCACCTAGACCTTAATGGTATAATTCAGGAGGAATATATTCATAACGCTGAAGGGTAATTGCGAGTACAATAACTTATCTAATTATTCTTCGTAATATAGGGGTTCCTAGTATTAAAAAATAAGTTACTGCACTGCTAAGCGTGCATTATACTTAGTTAGTAGAAGAGCATACTTATGGGATATTAAACGCATAGGTTACTTTAGATAAAAAAACATATTCCGAAAATTCTATAGTTTCCTTTTATATAAACTGCTGTTGAAAATAACACCATTGTAGAATACTACAACAGGGCATTCCCATGTTTCTCTCTTAGTATAGACAATTCTTCCATGCTTCCGTTTCAAAGCGATGCAACTCTTTATAGCAGACACGTTGGAAATTGATTGTTTCGCGAACAAGCACTTAAGCCTTTTGGTGCTGATTATCGGTTGTGCACCAATACTATAAAGTGTGTGAAAATTGTGACGCAATAGGCCTAGCGTGAGAATTCAATTTAATAGCGTAGTGGACCTCAAAGATAAGAATTTAGCTTCCGTGCCTCGTTATTGCATCGAGATCGCCAGCGGCTGAAACGTATGATATTGAGGAACATGCGAGGACATCATTTCAGACAGCCATTCGCTTTTTATTTTATTTTATTCAGTTCTTTCAAACAGGGTCTATATTATCATGATCTGCCTATAATATACTGCGCTTATTGACTACTATATGTCTTTCATTTGTAATTAGATAAATAAATAAAAATTGAGCACCACACACAACATCACAGCTTAAATTTGTAATATTATATTGCCTCTCTCTTGTGACTAATTAAAAATATGATTACTTAAATTATGCTTTACTTTAATAAAGGTATGTTACCTTCTATATTTTATTCATTTGCAACTAATGAAATACTTTTGCGCCGGCTATCAATTGAGACTCATATGTACAGGGTTGCGTCGTTAAACTGTAGATAAATTTAATCATTGTATGTCAAATGCTCGATTCTAACGAATGATAGTTAACCTCAAAACAAAGCTGTTCAAAACACAAAAAACTCAGCGTATTTTGAATACAAATTAACCAACAATCAATCAGTTCACCTCAGGACAATTATAACAAGACATTTTTAATAATCAAGTACGTTTGGCTAAACTGGAATTTGTTTTTCAAGTGCAAAATGACGCTAACTTGCATTTGCTTGTCCTCGAATGTACGCCAATCTCGCTTCCGGTCTTCGCAAAAAAGACGCCAAGCTTGTGTTTTCTTCCTCGAACGGTTTCAGCTGCCCCTGCCTATCTCTGGAGTACGAAGCAAGCCTCCTTCAGGTCGTATACCTTGCTGTTCGCTTCTCGCAGCTCCCAGTCCTGCCAAATATGGCTCGAAAGACGACATCGCAAAGGCCAAGGTTGGAAAGGACGCCAAGCCTGTAGCCGCTACCTGGCGATATTTCAGCGGCTCCTACATGCCTCTGTACCACGAACCAAGCAATTTCTAGGCCCTGTACCATGCTGTCTGCTTCCCTCAGCTCTAAAAGTTCTTAGTATTGAAAACGATCACATAAAGGCTAAACTCCAGGTCCAATTTACTATGGAACTGCACTCCAAAATACTGCGAATTTAACCACAGCTGGCCTACACACAACGGCAATGAATAAAACGCAACAAGTGGGCACAAATTATATACTTTTATCAAGAAAATGTATCCAAATCGCGGAGAGAAACAAAACACAAGCTTTCAGCTTGGCTTCCCAAACAAACATCAACAAACGACACTCTAGTTCACCATAGGAACATGATTTATAATTGTTTTCTTTAAGTGTACATTTTTTTATCTTAATTTATAATTGTTTTTTAAATGTCATTCAGAAAACTCTAACATCACAATTGGTCGCACTTTCCCACTTTTATCTAACAAAGACTGATTCACACCACTAGCACATTCTTGTGGAATTCATTACATCTCAGGTTGCTTTTCATATGTTCCTTGCATGTCTCTGTGCCTTCTTATACTGCTTTATAACTTTAGCTGCGTCATCGATTGCTGGCATTTCGATATGAATGAGAACGCTGGAATAAACCTCTGTAAAGCCTCGATACACCTTTGTAGTTATCGTGTCCTGACGTTACTTAATTAATCTGCCAGTCATCATAAAATTAGCTGCATTTGTAATACCAAGCAAAATTTGAATACAAGCTGATCGCAGCCCTGACGATATTGTTCTGTTCAATCGCTAACCTCTTTTAGTTAACTACCCTTATTGCTAATCATGTTTTATGCAATTATCAGTATTTCATAGTGACTCTTATTGTTGCAAGAAATACAATTCCAACGCTGGGCCTATTTGAATTTTTCATTATTATTCGTGAGTTAGTTATGCAATCAGAATTGCTGTAAGCATCATACCATTACAATATAAAAGTACCTTCACAATAACTACAACCATATAAACGCTTAGAATAAAATAATAATACTACAAATACAGCAACATATACAAAACTGCAAGGAGAACTTACCTTTAGTTCCTTGGACGTAAAAGTACTTTTAAACCTAGAAATTAAAAGTATTGCCCAGCAACATATACCTTATTGTACTCGTATCAATAAGGGTAACGGTCAATTTCAATGACAGCTTTTGGTATTAAAAGTAATGTCTTTGAAGACGGTTGCAAGAAAGGTTTTTGAGAGAAATCAGCATTTATCCCTTGTTGTAAGCTATTGTAGTCAATTTTCGTTTATTTCTTTTTGTGTCTATTATTCTAATTGCAGCATATTACGTAAATTATTTCACGTGCAAAACATATTTCATTTTAGATTTTCAGTTCTGTTGAGGGTCCTTTATTGGTTTTACATTTGTTCTGTTCTGTTTTATCTGATTTTGAATTTTCAAATAAAAGCTGCGGGTCACATCGTGAGTGGCGGGTCACACCGTGAACGTGAGCGTGAGCGTACGTGAACATGAGTGTTTAATGTAAGCGTGAAACGAGCGTGACATGAGTGAATACTCATTCACGCGCCTATCTCTATCTCGTATTACATTTATTTTTTCATCAAGCATAGTTATCTTCTCGATAATACAATTTGAATTCGTTTTATGGAAAACTATGTTCTTGGGTATCTCACCTCGTTTCAATACTCGAAGCGTGTTGGCCCTTTGCAGCAATATCTATGTTACCTGTTCCTCATCTGTACCGTAAGCGTAGTTAAGACATAGGTATAAAAGAGAAATATTACTCAAATATTCAAATCAGAAAAAGTTTAATATCAAGAGTAGCACACTTGTATCAGAATCAACAGCATTATAAATAAACAGTGATAACAATACACAAAACTAAAAAAATGATAGAAAGTATTGCATACCCATGCAATTTACCCCTATATCGTTATAACAAAGACCCCAGTAGAATTAGGTGATGGCACTAAATGGAAAATCGGTATTTTTCAAAGCTTTGAAGGTATCCCTTAACTTCCCGAATTCTTCTCATTCTGACCCTATCCTTACATACTTGAATTATTTTTCTTATTGTGATTTTGCAATTAACTCACTTGTATACATTTGTATTCATTATCTCCATTATCTAGTAATAATTGGTGTTTTTTCTTGATCGTTAAGACCTCGTGTATACTATTGGTGATATTTCACAATGCAAAAGTTTCTAAGAATCGACAAATATAAGGATCACAACTGTCTCTGAATTGGTTTATAAACTTTACCTGTTATCTAAACTGACAAGAATTCAAATTCAGTAAAAATAGGGATAACCCTAATTGGAATACATGCAGTGGCTCTACACACACAATACTTGAAAATAAACATAGCGTAGCAAGATAAGTAACGACAATCCTTTTAGCAATATGGCAGGCAGCAGTCGGAATGGAAGTTCAATCTCGTTAAAATATTTTTGGAACTTCTTGCGGTATTTTTTCAAGAAATTTACAAGGTGATAGTAATATTTTTATTAAAAGCTGTCAGAAATTTTTCTTTTTCCAACGTATTTGATGTCAACCTGCAAATTCCGGCCAAAATAGAAAACTAAGAATTTGTCTGAAAAAGTATTATTATTAATTTCAGTATCACTACTACATACGTAGCTCGTAGAGTGAGATGCCAACTTAGTTTAGAATCATCTCTCTTCAGACTGGTTGGTAAAGACATCAACAAGCTTTTAGTTCAGGCTAACTTCATTGGATTGTGTTAGTAATACTTTTAAAATTACATACATTAATATGGACTATCATATAAACAAATACAACACTTCTCCGCCTCTATTAAAACTGCATAACGTATTCCTTCCGCTAATCAACAACATATATAAGTCCATTAATGAGTCTTTCGAGAGCCCTCCCAGTAATATCGAATGATATAAAGTGAAGGGGGCCAATTATTAGGCAAAACTGTAATTAAACAACTAGACAACACACATCAAAGAGCGCAGATGTATAATTTCACCAGAATGCAGCTTGAAAGTCGTACGATCAAAGGGTGTGCGGTGGTGCATTAAGCAAGAGGAAGAGGCAATTGCAGAACATCAGGACGATAGGTGTTCACGCAACAAATATTATTAGTGCCACATGAGTTGTTTGTTGTCCTCATTAGCATCATCAAAGCTGCACTTAGCACCAATTGAAATGCTGAGTGAGAAAGATCGTAATTGCCTTTTAGGGATGAATGCTTTACAGCCTTTTTAGAGGGCTTCTCAAGATTATTTGCCTGTAAAGAGTTTTTAAAAATATCTCCACGTTCGTAATAATACTGAATCAATAGATGGAAACACTTGGCACTGCAAATTAAATCTATTTAAAAAAAAATACCTGTGATAAGATTCGAACTACAGCACATGCGAACGCGAATTTAAATCCGACCGCCTGATTCACGGGTCCATCGAAGACCTCTTTCGGTTTTGTAATAAGCGGCTCTATTTAACAGAACAGGTTTGCCGTTGAAAATTTTTTTTCTCTTCAGATATTACCTCGTATTTTTTGGGCTCCATTTTCGTTAAGTGTAAATTTGACTTATATGTAAATTATTACTTTTATCTATTTTTCAGTTAACTCAAAAATAAAACAACATTTGATTGTTTTAAGGAGCTAACACTGTATATACTTGTTCAACATTTTCTAGGTTTTATGTCTGGTAAACATATAGTCCTCTTGCAGAAAACCTGTTTTTCGTCATCTAGGGCCCTGGAAACACGAAGATCTGTACAAATCTCGAAAGGTGATGTTTTCGCCATTACAATACTTCCTTCGCGTTTCAGACGATGGAAGTAAAAACTGAACGAAACAACATTGCATGTATGACGCCGTGTGTACATAATGAAAGAGCATTGGAATAAGTACACACATTTTCCGAAATCCGTTTGGAACATAGGAAATTAATGAGTGCGACAAGGAAAACATAAACAAAATGAGTAGCAAGACAAAGATAAAATGTCATCATGACTAGGTAAATTTTTAAACTAAAATTAAGTCAATTAAACAAACAGACGCTTCTGTTAAATATTTTATCTTTCATTAAGAGTATAGAGTGAGGTACAAATAATTAAAATAATTATCTGAATAGTAAACAATGGTATATTTAAACCTCACTTTATACTCTTAATGACAGAAAATAGTTATTTTCATGACAAGCGTCGAAAGTAGCAAATATCGTGCGAGTGTTGATTAGACAAACGAGGGTGTAGCGAAGCGAAGCCCGAGTGGATCTAAAACACGAACACATATATTTGCACTTTCGGGCGAGTTATGAATACTATTTTTTAGACGACCACTCAAAGTAAATTCTATTTTTAAGATTTTTTTTTATTTCGTTTGCAAAATTGGTCGTTATATTATTATTGGTACAATTATAAAAAATTAGAGCTTGTTGGAAGCAGAGCAACGAATAAAGCAAAAGCGTCTGGATTATTTGAATCACGTTCTGCTGAATTGTGTGACAAACGTCAAAGTGACGTTTGTCACACAATTAAGCAGGCCGTGATTTGAATAACTTTGTGCCGTTACGATATGACTAGCACGATATAATATCGTGCTAGTGTATGAAATTGTCAACTTTCTGTAGTAGGCCGCTGTCGCGATAATGTTACTTTCATATGTGGTCGTCTAAAAAAATATTTACTATGATATTGTAATTGTTTTAGTACTATAGACAACTGTCAACCATTGTGACTAGATAAAATTTGAGTGTTACTAAATTGAAATAAGTCTACCAAATATATCACTTCTATAACTAAAATACTGACCTTTCATACTTTTGCGTGTATAGAGTGCATAGTGCATACCTAATCATACAAACATACAATAGAGCAATAATAGCAAAGAGGCAAGAATTTCCAAAGCACTCTGGACCTACAATGATTTATAGTCACTGGGTATAGCGACCTCTCGCTTCCTTTTCTTAAATTTATAACCCATTGTAATAAATTCGACATAGCTATTGCCTTTCCAACAGATATCATCTTTTCTCATATATCTCTCTAGCATCCCTTTTTCCCATTTTTACACCTACATATTCATACTTTCCACACCATGCTACTTCCTGTGCTGTCTCCAGTAATGTGTCTTGACTAGCTGCTTCCATTGTCAAATGCATTGTTTTTTTTTCAATGTTTATAGCCAACTCTATCTATGATGATAAGTGTCTTCATAATTCTGAGCTATTAGGACCTGATTATCTGGAAAGTGGAATGTGTTAAATGTTTTCTGCCGAATTTGACTTTCATTTTTAGTTCCTTCGTCTAAAAGGCGAAGGAAGTGTTGTAATCGCAAAAAAAAAACTTTCCCATTTTTCTTACGATTTTTCACGTTTCAGGGTCCCTAGATGACGAAGAATAACTTTTCTTCATTCCATCTGACTGTCTGTCTGTCGCTTTTTGGCGGTATAACTCGAAAGCTATTTTCTGGAGGAAGACAGTACTTTGAGTGCAGATTATATGTCTGCCTAACATGAAAATGCCCTAGATATATATTGTAATGATATACAAAGGGGTGTTAGAATCAATTTTAGAAAGAATTAAGGGCGTACAATGGTTGAAAATAAACTAGATTTATTTAAATATAAATTGGGAATGTGAATAGTTATTATGCAATTACAAAATAAAAGGGTATTTTTAGTTGAGTGGAAAATGGCTATTGCAGGAACAGATAGATTCGAAAATAATAAAATATTTGAAAAATTAAGGTTTGAAGGGAATGACAAATACTAAATCGTAATAACATTATAAAATTAGTAGGTGAAAATATAATATTATTATGAGATAGTGTGCAAAAGTAGAAAAATTGAGACTGACTTTGTTTCGATAATTAAGAAATAACAAATTTTGCAAAAATGTAGCAGTAATAATTTGATGTGATTAAAATATTAAAAATAAACCCTATTTTGTTGAGAAACTGTTTGGATAACAAAAAAGGTAATAATAAAATTTGCGTGGTGAAATTAAAAGGAAATATAAACCAAGAAGAATAATTAAATACATAAAACTAAGGGAGATTACAAAAATATGGTAAAACTAAGGGCAACTAGAATTAATCTACAAATGTGAATAACTGGAGAAGAATAATAAGTCAGGTGTATTGGAAAAGTACATTTGACATAATACATTAATCGAATTGGATTGCGTCAAGCTGTTTGGTGATCAGGGAGAGTTCCAGAGGAGGACCATAAGTTAAGAAGGCACGTTCCGGGAAGTTGACAGAGGCAGTATTGGAAGTAGGTGTCTGCAGATTTGGTCTGTTGGCTGCATGCTGTAGGGAAGGCTTGACTTGCTGATTCTGGACAGTTGGAAAGTTTTGCCTGTCAGTGGAGTCCTTCATTGCAGCAAGTTGTGTGAGAGGTTGAATCAGTAGGCGGAGAGGAGCAGGTTAGTTGACATCCTGAACATTGTTGAGACCAATTGAAAGGTGGGTGATTTGAATAGCAAGGTAATTACTAGAAAAGGAAATAAAGACTACAAAAGTGAATTAGTTATTAATGAATTACTTACTGTTTTTAATATTGTTGTATACTAGAGACACAATCTGGTATTTGTCATTTGAATTTAAAATCTGTCTTTCATGTGGTTGACATAAGTTATTTTGACTTATATGACTGATATTTAGAAATTTAGAACATCAACTTTCAGAAATAAGCAATCTAGATAAAGAAATCCACCCCTGATTTTTCGGTAGCTAGCACAAATAATAATTATTGATATTCTGAACATAAATAGGGCAATTTCAATTTGACAAAATAAAAATATAATTCAAAGACATATTAATATCGCTATACCTGAAGGTACATAGCATATATAAGACGCCACAACGTAGACCTTAGCATATTTATGACGGCCCAATGTATGGCAAATTAATAATAAAAAATAATAGCTCATTAAAAAGTAAACCTTGTTAAGCCAGTTCAATATACAGAGTGTGCGCCTTACATTAAGTTTGTTTACTATTGCTTTAACTGAGAAACAGATAAAAGTAATCATTTGCACGTAGTTCATGGCTTTATCCATGACGAAAATGAGATATAACAGACACAGGCTCAACATCACAGATGGGAGAGGGTAGTTTGGTGTCTTTATAATGCAGCAGAAACTCGTACAAATCGAGCAAGGCCGTGGTTCAGTTGTTCAAGCGGCAGCAAGCGGTGGACCCGAGCGGCGCAGTAGAAACTGGGCTCGAAATGTTAATTTAATTCTCCTGGGAGCGCGGAGTTCGGATCCCAGCAATTTTTTTTTAAATTGATGATATTCACGCGAGGGAAGTTTCGTGTAAACCCCTTTACAGATTTTTCTACTTTTACTAGCTCATGTATTCAACAGTTCATCTATAGGTACATTTGTTTGAAACAGGGTTGAAAACGTGCTGCACCACTGCCGCAGACTTTTGGTAAATGTAAACCTAGGGGTAGCACCGTTTACAAACTTTATTCTAGATATCCCTTATTGACAACATGGTCCTTTGTAAGTGGAAACCTGACACGCGAAGAAGCTGTAGAACTGGAGAAAATCTAAAATTGGCTCTATTCGTTAGAATGGGTATCCAACCTACATTTGAGGTAATTACCTCAATAAGTTAGCCTCACGAAGTTTGACGATTGTTCGTAAACCTGAATACTTTCACCTGCATATAACAAAAAGACCCGGATGCGCTTAACTCAAATGAAGCATGCTGTATAACAGACCACATATTATGAAGGATTGAAATTTCTTAGTTCTAGCAGTTTTCGTCGCATGGTTGACTTACCTAACACCCTGTGTATTCCGTTAAAAGCATTTTGAATAATAAACAATAAAAGAAAAAGTGAAAATAAACATAATACAGTACTTACTTTGGTGAACTGATTAATAGATATGTCAGTGTAAACGGTAATTGTCAATACCTGGTTTGATTAAATGTAGAAGTCAAGTTAACATTTAATGTCATTCAGTAGTCAAGGATTTATATAGAATTTAAACTTCAACTAATAGATAACTAGATTGGCGAACCACCCTGATAAGAGTACTCAATTGAAATAATTAGTTAAAAGTAAAATTTTACATAATTTATTTGAAAAAGAAGTTAATTAAGGGCTAGCTCAAAGTGGAGCTACTGCAATATATACGACTGGCGACCTCTTCCTTTGTTACTTCCCTCGTCTAAAAGATGAAGGAAGTATTGCAATTGCGAAAAAATCACCTTTCGAGATTTCTTCAGATCTTCACGTTTCAGGTTCCCTAGGTGACGAGAAACAGGTTTTCTCAATTCCGTCTATTTGTCTGCCTGTTGGCGGTATAACTCAAAAACTATTTGTAGGAGGAAGACAATATTTTGCATACACATTATATATCTACCTGGCATGAAACCGAGAAAATTAAAAAAAAAATGAAATTTGTTTATTCTTTATTTAACTTAGCAATAAATACAAGTAATAATTTGTACATAACTTAAGATTTATTCTCACCAAAAATGGGCTCTAATACAAAAAGGAGCAACACATTAGCGAGTTACTTAAATACAGCTGCAACGCAGGAATTCGAAAGGTCGGTGCTGCGTAGCTCAAGTAGAGATAGCCCGTTCCCTTGCATCATCCCACAAAACGGTGGGACTGCATACGCGGTCCGCCCAGGGGTGTAGTAGAGGGGGAACGCGGGGGAACGGCGTTCCCCACGGGTTTTTTGTTAAGTTAAAAAAAATAAAGAACGAATTTATGGCATTTACTTATTAGCACAAACGATTTGATAACACTGGCCAACAAAAAAAATATTTTTTGTTGTAACATGAAGCTAAATAGCATATTACAGTAGAATGAGCCTATCTGAATACGAAAATGGCAAAAACAAGGTGTAACACGTAAGGTTTTCCTGTTATATTAAACAAAGTACATGTAAAACGGTGCCATTTAGTATTTACTGAAAAAATTATTTTACAAGTTGTTTAACCCTGTATATCAACTATTTTTATAATTTATAATAGGTTAACATGTAAGAAAAAGGTAACATCAAAAATATTTATTTGAAACACATTAATTCTATTTTTTCCGTTTATGGGGATTCACATCTTCTCTCTTCAAAAACCAACAGTAATCACCCATCATGGCTGGATCCCATCGTCCTTGGTACCGAATTTCCATTGTCCTAATATCTTGATGGAATCTTTCACTTTGCTCGTCGCTGACTGCGCCTAAATTTTCAGGAAAAAATGATAAATGGGAATGGAGAAAGTGAATTTTTAACGACATTCGGCAACCAAGCAATTTCTAGGAGTCTAAAAGTTCATTAACTAGTTGTTCATAGTTTGCATCCATATTGTTGCCTAAAAATCCCCTCACTACACTTACAAAATGAGTTCCAGGGTCTACTAAGTTGTTGTGTGGTGAGATTTTCTATAAAATTAACATCGTCCAGCAAATTTCCAAATTGGTGGCCCAATAAAAATGCATTCTTTTAATTTGGCGTCACTTACCTGAGGAAATACTTGTCTTAGGTATTTAAATCCTTCACCCTGTTTATTCATAGCCTTCACAAAGTTTTTCATTAGTCCAAGTTTAATGTGAAGAGGAGGCAAAAGGACATCTTTTGGATCTACAAGGGGCACATACTTAACATTTTGAGATCCCGGTTGAAATTCAACCCTTTCCGATCAAGTTTTCGTTACGTAATGTTCATTCACTGCACGGCTGTCCCACAAACAAAGAAAACAGCAATATTTTGTAAATCCTGCTTGAAGTCCCACTAAAACTGCTATAACTTTTAAATCCCCACATATCTGCATTTGTACCGGTTGTAGTTTATTTTATCTAGAAGGGTGCGCATATTTTCACATGTTTCTTTCATTGTCACTGAATGGGCAAATGGTATAGATGGTTTTAAATTCCTATTATGTAATAACACAGATTTTAAACTATATTTCGAGGAGTCTATAAATAATCGCCATTCAGAGGGAGAATTCTCGATATTGAGTTCCTGCATTAAACCGTCGATATCAGTACACGCACATAAAGAATTTTCCATATTGTACAATTCAGAAAACGTAGCATTTCTTTTCCTAAAAGTCGTAATTTTTGTTCCTTTGGCTAGTAAGTTCCACTTCTTAAGACGGGAACCATAAAGTTCTGACTGTTGCTTTGACAACCCCTAATCAGGTACTAAATCATTTAACTCACTTTAAACAATCAAATGTGGCTCGCTGGAACTGGGACCCGCAGTAAAAGTGGGGTCGGTACACTGTTCTTCGGAGCTGCTTGATGATGCGTTATTATCTTCCAAAACAATGTCTTGCCAATCTAAAGCCGCAGTCGGTATTGGTAAGTCTGAATTGTGAGGAACAGGTCTTATGGCAGAAGGCAAATTCGGATATTGGATCTTGCTCTTTTCTTTTCTGGAATAACCTTCAGTCTTTGTCATGCAAAAATAGCAATCGTCTAAGTCTAAATGGTTGATAGGTTTTCGCCATACCATTGGAATTGCAAAAGGCATACTTTTTCTCTTCCCTTTCATCCACTGTACCAATAACACTCTACAGCTGACACAGCACACATGGGGAGTCCAGTGCTTGTCTTGATCTCCGATTGAAACACCAAAATACAAAAAATATGCTTTTTCAGATTTTCAGAGAATGATCTGGCAAATATCACAAAACTTGTCAGGGGAATTTTTGAAACTGCGGCGCGTTTGACTTGACATTTTCACCGTTGACAAAATTTTCATAACTACACAGACCGCTCAATACGAAACTCATCAGAAGACTGAAAAGAGAATAATTTTAATGTTGCAAACAATCCATTTTAGGTTATCTTTCGATTTTAAAGTGCATCCCTTTTAAATGGCCCCTCATAAAATTTACTACCTGCCAATATAAAAAGGTCCAATGAGCCCATTGAAAAATGGTACATATTAGGGCTCTATGAATATTTTTTCTAAAATTAGAAAAGTATTAGCATTGCGAAAATAATGGGCTGAACTGTGTTACAAAAATCCTGTCGGCCAGTGTAATTATTCATTCAAATGTCATTTAAATATAGGCTAGTGGTTTATTTTATTATTTAGAAATATCACGTCAAACATGACTTGCTACTTGCTATGAATATGCAAAGTATTAAAAACAGTTTGAATTAGAAAGTTGTAGGTTTGATATTTATATATTAAAGCTAAGAAACTGGCAACATCGTAATACGGAAAAATTGCACCAGAAAACATCAAAACGCATATTTTTGCACCTATACCTTTAAAAAATTTCGGGAAGAGCACCCCCGGACCCCCCTTTTCCTGGGGGATATTCCATACCCCTCAGAAGTCTAGCGTTCCCCCACTGGCAGATTTGCCACTACATCACTGGGTCCGCCTGCTCTTCGAATTCGACCACCGGCACCGGTTACATTTTTTTTATTTGAAAACTTATTTAATGTATTAGAGACGTGAAGATACTTTTACTCCTATTTAGTGCCACAATGTCGACGAGGGAGTTCTGGGTAAAGCCTTTTACAGATTTTTTCCTTTTGGCGACCGTTAGAATATACCTTCTAACATTCTTTCTAAGTTGCTGTACCAACGCAGATTCTATTTTGTAAATTTCTGATAATGAATGAAGGTAATCCACTTTTTTATATATTTTCTGTTTTTCATCTATCTCGTTTCGTAAGTTGTTCTTATTTTGTTTCTCAAGCTGTATGTTACCGCCCAAGCCTCTCGACCATACAGAACGATACGGTTGACTATATTATGAAACATGTTTTTTTTCAGATATTTTTATTTCATAAGACTTCGTGCAATGCTATAGTTGTCATTATTTCATGTTTGATCCAGTTATTACAATTTCGTCTACTAATCGCTTAGCCAATAGAAGCGATCCTAGGTATTTAAGAGCTTCAAACTTATGATCGGTATGTATGTGCTGTTGTTCTCTGCTGATACACATGAATTCTGTCATGTTAATGTTGATATGCAGTCTATAATTCATCAATTCTTTTTAGTGTTTTAATCATGTATGTCATAGTTTATTGGTTTTTAATAAAATTAATTAATCGTCTACAAAAGGTATATGTTTTAGATCTCTACCTTCTATAGGGGTTTCCAATAAAAAGTCTCATTTTAATTATAAAAATTGTTTCGCGGCTTGTGTAGTTCGTAGCTCCATCTTGCTGAAAATAAAAATTGTCTATGTCCATTTTGTCCAATAGAGGCCTAAGAAAGTCAATATTTTTCCTTGTAAATAATATACAGTGTCCCAGGATTAATGTTGCAAACGATGAGATGGACTAAACATTTTTGAATTTTATTTTAATATTGTGGTATCAAGTCCTGCTTGGTTTGAAGAGAATTTAAAAATATTTTCAGTTTTTAAAAAACAAATCGGCGTTGACGGTGAAGCGAACACTATTTTCTCTTCAGGTAAACTACCCTTTTTGTTCATGATACGGTAAAATTAAACCGTCATTTTTAATAGCAAATTTTCACCATGTCTATAATGAATTTTCACTATTTATATGCGTTGTTGGAGCGTCTATCGTGCCATTTTCTTAAATCGTAGTTCTATATCTGGTGTTATTCCGAAAATCTAAGTAGATTTATCTCGTGTTTTTACTTTTCCGGTGTGTGTTTTTATTTATTCCCTTTTTATCTCTAATCTTACCATATCTGGTCATATTTTAGATCTGAGTACACTATCGCATGCTTTCTCTAAGGTTGTATATGTTACATGCTTCTCAACGTTCTGGAATTCATTTTCTCTATTAATTGTTTGAACGCGAATGTGTTATTTAAATATGACCTATTGGTATGAAAACCACTATGTTCTTCCACAACCCCTTTCATCTTTCGTATACTTTGTTTTTTGTCATTTAGTCCAAAACTCTTACAGTAGAAGAGATGACACTTAAACGTCTGTAGTTACTACCACTTCACATACCGTATACAATAATTTTGAATAGCATATATGTAGCCCTAAACTATGGCATACTGTGGCTAATACGGCTCTGGCTTGTATAAAAAGCACGTGCAACGCCAAAAATACAGTCGACTGGGTATTAAATTAAACGCTGCATCTCTTCGAACCAGCTATGCTAAAGGCAGTCGCGTTTTATTACGCCTTTGACGGGGCCAGTTCTGTAGATTAAAAGTGGTAAGGCGGCTGGCGATTTAATCATAAAACCGGTGTACTTATCTATCAGTCGACCCATTTGTGGACGCTACGAATTCAGAGCTCGTCGCGTCTTACCACCAATTTAAAGGAAGAAAAATACTCACCATTAATTCTCATCTGTCGACTGGTCTCCACATTTCCCCATCCCACCATCCAAACGCCCTTTCTCTATATGAACTCCAACACCCGACATCTGCAGTGTCTAGGGAGAAGGCTCTCAATTCGGACGGGTATGGTCAGGCTGACGTTGTTTGGGCATTGTGTTTTATTTGGGAGTTATTTTCTCCAGGCCGCTCCTTTTTGTCAAGATTAGCTGTATTATTCTTTTGAACATATGTGAAAGAAGTTCGGCAATCAGGAAAAACGGTTATTTTATTATAAATGAGAAAAGCAACAATGGCTGGTTTTATTAACTTTCCCCGGATTTAACAATGGGACGAATCGTGTCGGCTCAACTTATCCGCAAAACTGTCCAGGTAGATCCGTTGTTCCAGGGACGACACTTTCCCCAATAACGTTTACGATTTCATGAGCATTTGGGGCTGCGAGAACAGTCTTTTCCTCTTACCCGAATGCTGGTGCAGACGTAAAGAACATTAGACATGGACAGTAAAAAATAACGCATATCTGCTCGGCGAGGCACTTCCAAGTAATTTTCGCCGTAATTTAATTTTTACCTTACAAAGGTAGTGCCGGCGCAGTTAAATTTATGTATATCGACATACTTTTATCTCCTGAAAAGAACCTAATTGTAGCACCAGGTGCAGCACTGTAAACGAGTGGAAGTTTAATGCGATTTTTCGCTAAGTCGTTTAGTCGGGCGAATGCGAGAATAAATAATCATATCAGGCAATTTACTCGATGCCGAAGGAGTGAATGCAGCGTTTTTATTTCCTGGAAAATGACGAAAGTTTCAGAGATAAATTTGCTTAGCAATTGTTTCACGTAATAAACACATCAATCTTTTCCGGCATTAAAACACTTTGAGACGCGTAATAAAAATACGAAGTTTCATAATAATGGGTTATAAAGGGGCGTAGGAACGAGTGACAGTCCCGAATAAAACAAACCGGGGCGTCCCGCGAAAGCCGCTTATTGTTCAAAAATATACGATCCCACTCCTGAAACAATGAGCCTTGATTTACACCCCAGTCGCTGTCCGCTTTGTCGCAAGTGTACGGAAAGTGTACTTTTAAAAATTATATCATTTGTAAAACCAGAAGTGGAAACGGGATAAAAAGAAGTGCGTTTTTGTCGCTTTCCATGCAGCAATTACATCCAGAAGAGCGAGCCTTTTCGAATTATATTTCGGGGTAGAAAGCGAACAAAAGTACTTCGCCCAATCATAAGCTGATGACGTTGTATTGAGTATTTCCCCCGAGACTTTTGGTTTATTCGCTCCAATTTTCTCTTTAGTTAAGGGACCACTTTACTTTTATACCTACTTTATACTTGCTTTGATACCATATTTTGTTATTTTAAAACGCGGTTTCCCTGTTTCAGCACTTTGAAAGGAACTTCGAGAACTTGGGAGTTTCCGCCCGATCGAAAAAATATTTAGCACCCGATATCCACTCAACCTTTCTATTTATCCGCACAATCAATTCACGGTTTTTCCACTTTTTTAACTGTTGAGGTGTCTCAACGCAATTACGGGCAAGCAATAAAATAAGTATAATCAATAAATGCTCTAAGTACGAACTACGAAAATATTATTTGACAATGAGATGAAAAACAACTTGTTATGGTTAATTTGTATTTTCGCATGCATTAGTGAGAGTTAACTAGTTGTATTTTATTACTAAGCATTTTGTTACGATTATTTGGTGGTATCTCAGTCAATATTTCAAATAATTAACGAAATTCCAATATTCGCATTTATTTCCCCCAAACATACAGTACATTTCTACCTAACTGGTTAGGTAACTCTATTTTCTTCTGGTGATAATAAATTTCTAGCCTGAAACTTCAGTGATATTATCATATGAGAGCACTCTATATTTCAGTAATTTTTAGTGGGTCCTCTTGCCCAAATTTTGAGAAGTTTTTGATATCTTCAATTGAATTTCATGCGGTGCAAGCAAGTCGGGTGCCCCCTCGGCGTAGTGCTTCAAAAATCCTATTGGTTTGGCTAGGCTATATTGGATGTGAAGGATCTGGAAGCACAAATGCCTTTTTTACGTTCGACAGGTTAAGTGGAAGAGCAGCAAACAACCTTATGTTGTCTGGCTGAACTGCGCCTGTGAATATATTTAATGGTTGTATTCCTTTTAGAATTTTTTTTTCTGGTTGAATAAAGGCATATTATTATTATTATTATTATTATTATTTATTGGTTTAATGTTAGAATTCTTACGTTTTACGCCTCGGCGGAATTATTTGGGCCAGCTTTTGCTACCTGCACGTCCACATTTGGCCACATTAGGTTAGTTTACGATAGCTCCTACATCCCTCTCGGAGCTTACCTAGAGTTTGTACGCTTTTAGACAAATTTTCCCTGGATTTCGCAAGGGCATTGGAAATCACTCTGCGCCACACCCCTTCGAAACGCTTGGAAGCGTCGCCTACCTGCAGTTTGTTCGCTTTGCCCTGCCCTCAAGGCAACACCCCTGCGTCGTTCTACATACGGGAGCTGACGATTTCTTCTCCTCGTGCCTTTGATGTCGCTTCTCCAGTTGCGCCACGGAAGCGCCTGCAGCTTCTAGCTCGGCACGTGCAATCCAAGCCTACGAGGGTGATAGGAATTGGTTACTGGGGTGTGTAAATGTATTAGAAGCTTCTCGTCCGTGAACTCGACGAGTGCGGACGTTCGTAGCATGTTAGTGATAGTGATATCTAAACGTACACCTACAATACGGCGATTAATTTTGCCGTTTCCGCTACACGTATCTGTAATTTGTAAACAAACTGCAAAGCTAATATTAAATACGAACGACTCCTGAGCCCCTCGGAAGGGGTGCAAGAACATATAGTAATTATAAAATGAACACCTCTCAGAAGCTCAAATCAGATACGCTATCACCGGCAGAAAATGAAGTGCAGAAAAGATACCAATGGCCAAAAAACTTCATTCTTGAACAAAATAAATATTACTTACCAGACCACTTAGAACCATCCAGTGAAGGCATCGGCAAGCAAGAAACGACCGAAACACCACAAAAACAAAAAAAAATTCCACAAATTTATTTACATGGACCGATAAATTATACGGAGGTCATCTCTGACATCGAAAAACTTACCAAAGGTGAGTTCTCTACTAACCAAACAGCCAACTCTGAAATATCTACTCACAAATTACCCATTTTAAAGATAGTAAGACTTTATCGCAAAGACCGATCGCCCCTTCCAGTAATTGCAGTTGACCTCAAAACTTGTGAGCAGGCCTCAGATGTTTTCAAAATTAATAAAATTTTCCATTCTATTGTAACCGTCGAACCCTGAAGAAAATCTTATAACATACCCCAATGCCATAGATGTCAGCGCTATGGCCATACAAAAAATTACTGTCAATTAGAACCTAGATGAGTCAGATGTAAAGGCAACCATGAATATACCAGCTGCGATAAGAGAAAAGGTGACCCTCCATAATGCATTAATTGCGGCGAAAGTCATCCTTCAAATTATAGAGGATGTAAATACTATCAACATTCAGTTCATTTACGTAATAATACACATGCAGTGAAACCAGTACAAATAGATGCAAATTTGATAAAAACGTACTCGCAGGTACTTAAATCTTTTCAATCGTCAAATCACCAAAGCACAACACCTTTAAATGCTAATGACCTCGCACAGAACTTTTTCCTCATTAATACATTTCTTACATCCCTTTTAAAACACATTGAACCTTTGTTACCACAAATTAAAAATTTCCTCTTAACTAATCTTCTACCACTTTTGCTCAATGGCCCATAAAAACCAAATACTTAAGAACCTTAAAATCCTAAATTGGAATGCCAACGGACTTCAATCCCAGCGATCAACTTTTATTGCACTTTTGGCACGACATAATGTGGACGTAGCATGCGTATCGGAGACCCATCTAACGATACACGAAAAGTATTCTCCTTAGCATAGAATTTCGGCTTAGACCGCGTAGTATTTGTATATGAACACCCAGCATTTTCTGGCTTAATGTGCCTTGCACCTTGTGAAGTCGAGCAAAAACCCGCGCGATGGCCATGCTCTTTGGTGGCTCACGTTGTTTGAGTATCTTGGGAACGAGGATACTTAGGCAGATTTGGCCGTTTTGCTGTTTGTGCATCCATATTCACTGTGTACTCAAACAACACGAGCCACCAAAGAGCATGGCCATCGCGCGGGTTTTTGCTCGACTTCACAAGGTGCAAGGCACATTAAGCCAGAAAATGCTGGGTGTTCATATACAAATACTACTCGGTCTAAGCCGAAATTCTATGCTAAGGAGAATAATTCGAGTAACCGCGAAAGCCTCAAACAGTACATGATACACGAAAAGCTTAAAATACCGGGATATATAAATTATCGCACAGATAGAGGCACAAGAACAGCTTCTGGTGGTGTAGCAATCTTTATAAACACATAGAACATCACATCGTACCAGTACTTAACGTCATTAACTTGGAAGCAGCATCTATAAAACTAAAAATAAATGATAACAGCACTATAAATGTTGTGTGTGTGTATAAACAACCTAAGAAACAACTCTTAGAAGCAGTCGTAAATGAAATATATAGCAGTACTGAACCTACCCTTTTAGGGGGCGATTTGAATAGCAAAAATGTATTATGGGGATGTCGAACTTCTAATCCTGCAGGCCTTGTTCTTAATAACTTAGCATCATTACACGACTTACAAATACTTGCACCAGGAGAACATACTCACTATCCTTACCGCCCAGATCACAACTCGGATATCCTCGATATAGTAGTTCTAAAAAATTTCAGTTACCAAGTATTCCAAGAGCTTTCCTAAGTGCTCCAGCCATAAAATCACTAAAACCAAAACTAATAAACGGAAGGGTTAACCGGGAAATATTTCAAGTAATGTGCAATGAAAAACTCCAAGGCATTAATAATATTGTAACTATTAGCGACGTTGATATTATGGTAAATGGATTCACAGACTGCATCACGGACAGTATAAAAGTAGCGACATTGATTAAAGAAGTATAAAGATATGCAACACAACGTTAAAATCTGTACTGCATCTCCTTGCTACCCGCGGCCCCCGCATCTAGCAACTGATTCACAATATCGTGGCGCCGCCGCCGTTTTAGCGCGAAATATCTCAACTTCCTTTCTTTGGCCACGGTGTGTTATCTTTTGTTTAGTTGCACTTTGTGTTATCAGTTAGGCAGTGAACATATATAAACCAATAACAAAGATTACGACGCTAAGCCATTTATAAATGTAACTTTCAATGCTTTGAACGTTCTTTAATAATACGGCACGCGTTGCCAACGATACATATGTTAATATCTATTTGTTTCGTAGGTATTTGTATTTTAACGGCGAAATATGGGAAAACTAGATTCACTATCAATTTCCAAAATATTTGGTTTCCCCTGTTCATTTACTTGAGTTCGTATTTTTATTGGAAAAACCCAGGTTAATCGTTCACAATACGAATATTTAGAAAGTAATTTCTCCAATAGTATAAAAACGTCAAAGTTTAAAAAAGAGACAAGTGTAAACAAATAGGAGAAAAACCCATAATATTTTTTTTTATTATTTCGGAAAAAGTTTATAGAAAAGTTCCCCATATGTGAGAAGGTGTGCTTTTTATTTTTTCAATTGTTATTAACAAATAAGTGTTTTTTAATATATTCTTAATTAAAAAAAATATAACTTCGTTATTTATTTAAACCATTGCCTGACATTTGATAACATAAGGTTTTGGGGTTCACAGATTACGAATCTGGCCTCAAAATTGGTCTAAAAACAAAAACGGCGTCTACAAAATGGCGTCAAGGGTCTAATTTTTTATTTTTTTTTTTAATTTTTATTAGATGTGTAGGGGTTTTTGGGGTCGCTGATTACGAATTTGACATTAAAACTCAACTAAAACACAAAATGGCGGATCCAAGATGGCGAAAAAGCGTATTTTTTTTATTCGAACTTTATTTCTTATCTATATAGGGTTTTTTGGGTCGCTGATCTCAAATTGTATGTTAAAAATTATCAAAAATTAAAAATAGCGTCTTTAAAGCGGCAAAATAGCTTTATTTCTGAATTACTCAGTAATTATAAATATAGCATTAAAAGGTTAATTTTTATTCTGTACGATTATTATTATTATTATTTAATAAACATTATATACAAATAAAATTCTAAATTGTTAAATTAACTCAAATTTAAATAGATTAAATAGATTTAAATATAACATACGAATACATACGTTTAAATTCCAACGCCTAAAAATGTGTTTTCTACAACCTCTTTGTAGAATTTCCAAAAGATATTACTGAATTAATAGATTTTTCTGTTTGTGACGGACGGAGGAATGTTATTACATAAAAACAAATGGCAACTTGTTCAACAGTATGGTGCAATTTTAGATAAATTAATTTTATTGTACGTAATTATCGAAAAAGCAAGTGTTTTTGTCGATTATCAGAAACATAGAATAAAATGTGCTGAAAGAGACCGACGTCTAAAAACGAAAACTGCACCAGATATTCGATTTGAAAGGGACAGGTTTTTAAAGTTGTATCAAGAAAAACTTCTGGCAAATGTCTTTCATGTCGTTTTATTGATTTTTCAAAAGAAACTTTAGCTGCAAATAATATCCCTGCTCTCAAGCTGAAAGTGATGCTGATCGGTTAATAGTTACAACAACTCTCAATGCATCAAATAAAAACATAGTCGTAGTATCAGAGAATATAGACCTATTACTTTACTACAGCTTTAGTTTCTCCTGATAAAGATATATATATTTTAAACCTGCCAAAAATAAAAAAAATAAAAAACTATCTTCTTCTAAAAGCCTGCAATTTGCGTCATTTACCTTGTGTCATTTACCTTTAACGTAGATTTGCTTACCAAGCGGCTTGTCAAATTTAGGGGAGATAAATGATTGAAAAAATATGCGATTAAATGAAAAACGATAAATAGAAAAGTTGTTGAAATTGGTGAGCTCAATCATTGGTTAAAATATTTGCACTCATTTTCATAACACCCTGTATGTAGTACTTATATAAATAATATTTTGAAGCATAAAAACTTTAAGCTGTTACATATGTTTTTTAAATTTCCTGGTTTGCTGTAATATTCTTGTAGCTGTTTAAACATTTGAGCGAAATGCAAAATAGCTATTTTTGTATTAAGGGCGTGAAGGAGGCGATTTTGGCCCGCGGCGGAATTATAAGCCAGAGGCCCGAAGGGCCGAAGGATTATAAAACGCCAAAGGGCCAAAATCGCCGTTCACGCCCGAAATGCAAACAAGATTTTTTGTAAAATCCACCATAAAGCTTTGAAAAATAAATAGCACGATTCGTTCTCAAAAATCAAATTGTTGTTGGTTGCCAATGTGATGCTGGTTTTTTAGGCCTTAGGGCGCAAAAGGCATTATTTACGCCCGCAAATTATTTTTAGGCCTTAGGGCGCAAAAGGCACTATTTACGCCCGCAAATTAATGCATAAATGACCTTATTTTAATACGATTTTACAAAAACACATTTTATTTTAATTTTGTAATGAAACAACACAGATTTTAAAAACTAAAATGTTATTCTTCTTTAAATTTGTTACAAAGGAAAAAGCAAACCAAACAATAAACAAATAAAACATTCAATCATCCAAAAATTAAATAGTTTTTTTTCTGGAGTTGGCTGCTGCAAATTCTTTTATAATATTGCCAAAATGAATTTTATGGAGGATCTCTTGCTCTATAGCTAAGATTGCCAAACCAGATAATCTTTCTTGTAACATGGTAGACCGCAAATACTTTTTTTTATTACTTATTTTGAGAAGGATCTCTCACCAGAAGCTACAGACACAGGTAAAGTAAGCAATATTCTTAATGTAATGGTAATATTTGGCAGATATGAGGTTAGATTGTTTTCAAATATATATTGTAGAAGTCGAAAGGATTTGACGCTTCAGGTAATGGAAACAACCTTAGGGCTTTAATCTCGTTAAATAAATCATTTTCTTCTACTTCAGTCTCCTTCTTTTTCTGATTAGTTAGCTTTTGTTGTAGAGCACGACAGCTTTTTAAAAGATCCTCTTCATTTAATTTAAAAATATCACTAAAAAAACAAAAACGTTCTCATAATCAGATATAATTTCAAATCTACTATTTAAAGAACTTAGTGTTTGATCAATTATTTTTAAAAAATAAATTTATTTTAAGCGTGGTTTTTGGATCTTGAGGTGTCTCATACCTCTGTTCATAATCGAACAATTTTGATTTCGTCTAACAGTATTTAACGGAGGAAAACCTTGCTCTATGTCAAGAGCGGCTGCTAGTTTTCCAGCTTGAGCAAGTTATTCCTCGAAAAGATTATCATAATTTTTATTCAGGGTATTGCATATTGCGCACAGAATTAACTAACCAATCGATTTTATTATATTTAATAATTAAAGCTAAAGGAATAGCTATTAGATTACAAAAATATAATGTTTTCTGTCACAATAGGAATAGGTCATTATGTCAACGAACATTATATTATGAATTGAGATAAAAAAAAATAATTTCTTTAGTGCCTTAGTGCTTTATTCATTGGAATCGTTTGAAATTGTTGAAAAATTAATAGCAGTTTATTTATCTAGAACGAAAAGTGGCATTTTAAAGACCAGAAAATTGGAATTACTTGCGAGGACCTTTAAAAACACTTTTCGTTCGTGGTGAATACAACGGTTTATTTCATACTGCAAGTTTAATGAATTTTAAATAAAAAGTTGTAAATCATTTCAAATTTCATGTCAACAACTGACGTATCATTTTAATAATACCTAATAATAATAATAATAATAATGTTTATTCAACGGATTATACCATTTACAATATTATACTAAAAAAACAGCCAAATACAACAAAAGTTAATATTTACCATATAAAGAAAATAAAATAACAGTAACGAAAAAAAAACATGCATGCAGGGTTGCTGGGTTACATATCAAATAAAGATTTTATATGCCTAATAAAAGTGTTAAATGGTATTCCAATAATATCAGCTTTATTTGTCTTATTAACAGTTCCTACAATTCGTTGCAGCGGACTATTATTACAATAATTGGTACGGCGATACTCTTGTAGCAGCATATGCTGTAACCTGACATTGAATGCAGGAACACGTACTTGAATTTTAAAATTTTACTTTAAAGTACTAGGATTTTAATGTTCCATTTTTTGTACCATAAATAATCCGAAAAATGTAATTTTTGACATCAGTATGAAATAAAAATTCAAACTGTATACAAATCTCCGGTTTGGCGCCCCTTTAGAGCGGCGCGGTGCACGCGTTGCAAACGCGGTTGCGGGGGCCCTGCAGAGCACGATCCAGATGTTCACACGACAGCTCTTGCCGGCAAACTGAAAAAGTTTCGGTAAAAACGGCGAGAGACGCGCCATCTGTAGGTCGCTACATTTCTACAGCACAATCAGCTCCGTAAAGCTGCGTATCTTCTTCTACTTAGTTAATCAATGCTGCTATCGAGGGCCAATAAACTAGCTTATGGTTCCAAAATGAAATAAATGTAATTTGCTAATTCTAATAATACCTACTTGTTCCAGGTGTTGTATTCTCAAAGGTTTCCGTAAACATATATTATTGAGCAAAAAAGTATTACCTCCCAACCAGACATTAATCTAGCAATGATGACCGCTAGTCAAGGAACAGCAGATAATAAGTTTTATAGTTCAACAGAAACTTCCTTGCAGGTATTAAGAGACTTAGATGGCAATGAAGATATGAAGAAATGTTCTGTCAAACAAGAAGTCATTGAAAGCAATAATGACATCAGTATTCATTCCAAACTTGATATTAAATGTGAGTTTGAAATTGAAAACCAAACTGATGTAACCCAAAATTCAACAGCAAGGAGTAGTTTGGTTACACCTATGAAATCTCATACAGGCAACAAACCGTTTTCTTGTTCAGTTTGTGAATATAAATCTATCCATAAAAGTAGTTTAGTCACACACATGAAATCTCATACAGGTGAAAAACCTTATTCTTGTTCTGTTTGTGAATATAAATTTATCCAGAAAAGTGGTTTAGTCAGACACGTGAAATCTCATACAGGTGAAAAACCTTATTCTTGTTCAGTTTGTGAATATAAATCTATCCGAAAAACTAGTTTAGTCACACACATGAAATCTCATACAGGTGAAAAACCTTATTCCTGTTCTGTTTGTAAATATAAATCTATCCGGAAAACTAGTTTAGTCACACACATGAAATCTCATACAGGTGAAAAACCTTATTCTTGTTCAGTTTGTGAATATAAATCTATCCATAAAAGTAGTTTAGTCACACACATGAAATCTCATACAGGCGAAAAACCTTATTCCTGTTCTGTTTGTGAATATAAATTTATCCAGAAAAGTGGTTTAGTCAGACACATGAAATCTCATACAGGTGAAAAACCTTATTCTTGTTCAGTTTGTGAATATAAATCTATCCGGAAAACTAATTTAGTTGCACACATGAAATCTCATACAGGAGAAAAACCTTATTCTTGTTCAGCTTGTGAATACAAATATATCCATAAAAATAGTTTAGTTACACACATGAAATCTCATACAGGTGAAAAACCTTATTCTTGTTCAGTTTGTGAATATAAATCTATCCGAAAAACTAGTTTAGTCACACACATGAAATCTCATACAGGTGAAAAACCTTATTCCTGTTCTGTTTGTAAATATAAATCTATCCGGAAAACTAGTTTAGTCACACACATGAAATCTCATACAGGTGAAAAACCTTATTCTTGTTCAGCTTGTGAATACAAATATATCCATAAAAATAGTTTAGTTACACACATGAAATCTCATACAGGTGAAAAACCTTATTCTTGTTCAGTTTGTGAATATAAATCTATCCGAAAAACTAGTTTAGTCACACACATGAAATCTCATACAGGTGAAAAACCTTATTCCTGTTCTGTTTGTAAATATAAATCTATCCGGAAAACTAGTTTAGTCACACACATGAAATCTCATACAGGTGAAAAACCTTATTCTTGTTCAGTTTGTGAATATAAATCTATCCATAAAAGTAGTTTAGTCACACACATGAAATCTCATACAGGCGAAAAACCTTATTCCTGTTCTGTTTGTGAATATAAATTTATCCAGAAAAGTGGTTTAGTCAGACACATGAAATCTCATACAGGTGAAAAACCTTATTCTTGTTCAGTTTGTGAATATAAATCTATCCGGAAAACTAATTTAGTTGCACACATGAAATCTCATACAGGAGAAAAACCTTATTCTTGTTCAGCTTGTGAATACAAATATATCCATAAAAATAGTTTAGTTACACACATGAAATCTCATACAGGTGAAAAACCTTATTCTTGTTCAGTTTGTGAATATAAATCTATCCGAAAAACTAGTTTAGTCACACACATGAAATCTCATACAGGTGAAAAACCTTATTCCTGTTCTGTTTGTAAATATAAATCTATCCGGAAAACTAGTTTAGTCACACACATGAAATCTCATACAGGTGAAAAACCTTATTCTTGTTCAGTTTGTGAATATAAATCTATCCATAAAAGTAGTTTAGTCACACACATGAAATCTCATACAGGCGAAAAACCTTATTCCTGTTCTGTTTGTGAATATAAATTTATCCAGAAAAGTGGTTTAGTCAGACACATGAAATCTCATACAGGTGAAAAACCTTATTCTTGTTCAGTTTGTGAATATAAATCTATCCGGAAAACTAATTTAGTTGCACACATGAAATCTCATACAGGAGAAAAACCTTATTCTTGTTCAGCTTGTGAATACAAATATATCCATAAAAATAGTTTAGTTACACACATGAAATCTCATACAGGTGAAAAACCTTATTCTTGTTCAGCTTGTGAATACAAATATATCCATAAAAGTAGTTTAGTCACACACATGAAATCTCATACAGGCGAAAAACCTTATTCCTGTTCTGTTTGTGAATATAAATCTATCCGGAAAACTAGTTTAGTCACACACATGAAATCTCATACAGGTGAAAAACCTTATTCTTGTTCAGTTTGTGAATATAAATCTATCCATAAAAGTAGTTTAGTCACACACATGAAATCTCATACAGGCGAAAAACCTTATTCCTGTTCTGTTTGTGAATATAAATTTATCCAGAAAAGTGGTTTAGTCAGACACATGAAATCTCATACAGGTGAAAAACCTTATTCTTGTTCAGTTTGTGAATATAAATCTATCCGGAAAACTAATTTAGTTGCACACATGAAATCTCATACAGGAGAAAAACCTTATTCTTGTTCAGCTTGTGAATACAAATATATCCATAAAAATAGTTTAGTTACACACATGAAATCTCATACAGGTGAAAAACCTTATTCTTGTTCAGTTTGTGAATATAAATCTATCCGAAAAACTAGTTTAGTCACACACATGAAATCTCATACAGGTGAAAAACCTTATTCCTGTTCTGTTTGTAAATATAAATCTATCCGGAAAACTAGTTTAGTCACACACATGAAATCTCATACAGGTGAAAAACCTTATTCTTGTTCAGTTTGTGAATATAAATCTATCCATAAAAGTAGTTTAGTCACACACATGAAATCTCATACAGGTGAAAAACCTTATTCTTGTTCAGTTTGTGAATATAAATCTATCCGAAAAACTAGTTTAGTCACACACATGAAATCTCATACAGGCGAAAAACCTTATTCCTGTTCTGTTTGTAAATATAAATCTATCCGGAAAACTAGTTTAGTCACACACATGAAATCTCATACAGGTGAAAAACCTTATTCTTGTTCAGTTTGTGAATATAAATCTATCCATAAAAGTAGTTTAGTCACACACATGAAATCTCATACAGGTGAAAAACCTTATTCTTGTTCAGTTTGTGAATATAAATCTATCCGAAAAACTAGTTTAGTCACACACATGAAATCTCATACAGGCGAAAAACCTTATTCCTGTTCTGTTTGTAAATATAAATCTATCCGGAAAACTAGTTTAGTCACACACATGAAATCTCATACAGGTGAAAAACCTTATTCTTGTTCAGCTTGTGAATACAAATATATCCATAAAAATAGTTTAGTTACACACATGAAATCTCATACAGGTGAAAAACCTTATTCTTGTTCAGTTTGTGAATATAAATCTATCCGAAAAACTAGTTTAGTCACACACATGAAATCTCATACAGGTGAAAAACCTTATTCCTGTTCTGTTTGTAAATATAAATCTATCCGGAAAACTAGTTTAGTCACACACATGAAATCTCATACAGGTGAAAAACCTTATTCTTGTTCAGTTTGTGAATATAAATCTATCCATAAAAGTAGTTTAGTCACACACATGAAATCTCATACAGGTGAAAAACCTTATTCTTGTTCAGTTTGTGAATATAAATCTATCCGAAAAACTAGTTTAGTCACACACATGAAATCTCATACAGGCGAAAAACCTTATTCCTGTTCTGTTTGTAAATATAAATCTATCCGGAAAACTAGTTTAGTCACACACATGAAATCTCATACAGGTGAAAAACCTTATTCTTGTTCAGTTTGTGAATATAAATCTATCCATAAAAGTAGTTTAGTCACACACATGAAATCTCATACAGGCGAAAAACCTTATTCCTGTTCTGTTTGTGAATATAAATTTATCCAGAAAAGTGGTTTAGTCAGACACATGAAATCTCATACAGGTGAAAAACCTTATTCTTGTTCAGTTTGTGAATATAAATCTATCCGGAAAACTAATTTAGTTGCACACATGAAATCTCATACAGGAGAAAAACCTTATTCTTGTTCAGCTTGTGAATACAAATATATCCATAAAAATAGTTTAGTTACACACATGAAATCTCATACAGGTGAAAAACCTTATTCTTGTTCAGTTTGTGAATATAAATCTATCCGAAAAACTAGTTTAGTCACACACATGAAATCTCATACAGGTGAAAAACCTTATTCCTGTTCTGTTTGTAAATATAAATCTATCCGGAAAACTAGTTTAGTCACACACATGAAATCTCATACAGGTGAAAAACCTTATTCTTGTTCAGTTTGTGAATATAAATCTATCCATAAAAGTAGTTTAGTCACACACATGAAATCTCATACAGGCGAAAAACCTTATTCCTGTTCTGTTTGTGAATATAAATTTATCCAGAAAAGTGGTTTAGTCAGACACATGAAATCTCATACAGGTGAAAAACCTTATTCTTGTTCAGTTTGTGAATATAAATCTATCCGGAAAACTAATTTAGTTGCACACATGAAATCTCATACAGGAGAAAAACCTTATTCTTGTTCAGCTTGTGAATACAAATATATCCATAAAAATAGTTTAGTTACACACATGAAATCTCATACAGGTGAAAAACCTTATTCTTGTTCAGCTTGTGAATACAAATATATCCATAAAAGTAGTTTAGTCACACACATGAAATCTCATACAGGCGAAAAACCTTATTCCTGTTCTGTTTGTGAATATAAATCTATCCGGAAAACTAGTTTAGTCACACACATGAAATCTCATACAGGTGAAAAACCTTATTCTTGTTCAGTTTGTGAATATAAATCTATCCATAAAAGTAGTTTAGTCACACACATGAAATCTCATACAGGCGAAAAACCTTATTCCTGTTCTGTTTGTGAATATAAATTTATCCAGAAAAGTGGTTTAGTCAGACACATGAAATCTCATACAGGTGAAAAACCTTATTCTTGTTCAGTTTGTGAATATAAATCTATCCGGAAAACTAATTTAGTTGCACACATGAAATCTCATACAGGAGAAAAACCTTATTCTTGTTCAGCTTGTGAATACAAATATATCCATAAAAGTAGTTTAGTTACACACATGAAATCTCATACAGGTGAAAAACCTTATTCTTGTTCAGTTTGTGAATATAAATCTATCTGGAAAACTAGTTTAGTCACACACATGAAATCTCATACAGGTGAAAACCCTTATTCTTGTTTAGTTTGTGAATACAAATCTATCCATAAAAGTAGTTTAGTCAGACACATGAAATCTCATACAGGTGAAAAACCTTATTCTTGTTCAGTTTGTGAATACAAATCTATCCATAAAAGTAGTTTAGTTGCACACATGAATTCTCATACAGGTGAAAAACCTTATTCTTGTTCAGTTTGTGAATATAAATCTATCTGGAAAACTAATTTAGTTGCACACATGAAATCTCATACAGGTGAAAAACCTTATTCTTGTTCGGTTTGTGAATATAAATCTATCTGGAAAACTAGTTTAGTCACACACATGAAATCTCATACAGGTGAAAAACCTTATTCTTGTTCAGTTTGTGAATACAAATCTATCCATAAAAGTAGTTTAGTCAGACACATGAAAACTCATACAAGCGACTAATCCTTTTCATGTTCTGTTTGCGAATATAGAACCACAGTAAAACGTACTTTAGTTAGAGATATGCAATCCCATACAGGTGACAAACCGTTTTCTGTTCTGTAAGTAGGAATAGGACCTCAGTAAGATCAGCTGGCACCATTGCATAATGTCATGTTACTTAGATGCTTTTCTGATGCCAAACTCAAAATGCACTAAACATGCGGCTGGATTGTAGGTACCATTTTATTGACTTTTCACGATCTAAGGCATGCACTGACTCAGCTAAGTAGATCGTGTAAAAGTCCAGCTTTTCTGCATATAATGATAGACATTCTCTCTGGACACGTCTAATATCTGGAGCTACATAAATTTTAAAATATTCTAACCAAACGGATCGCCCTGTAGAATAGTCATATACTTATGAATCTCATACAAACGAAAAACACTTTTGTTGTTCTGTTTGTAAATATACAGGGTGTATCTAATCGTTCATACAAAAGGTGCACTACGATATTCTACACCTAAAACTAAACCGAAAACCCAAGAACCAAAGTATAAGCAAATTAAGATTCGTAAATATGGCAACATTACAGATATAATGCACAGATTAATACATAGATAGACATGATGTTCATATACACTGGCATGCTAGATAAAATAATATTGTTCTCTACGACAGTGGTTGCCAACCCTTTTTCTTGCCACACCCCTAGCATGTTATGTGTTTCTCAAGCACATACTATTGTACGTATACATAGTGTAAGTTTTATTTCTGCAAAATTAAAATATCCTTATTACGATTATGGGGTTATTTTACAAAAATAATAATAACATTTACAATAAACATTTTTTTTGTTAATTTAAATCAGAAAAATTCTAATAGTATATAAACAGAAAAAAAAGAGAAATAAATCTACTAGAAGCAAGAATTAACGAAAATAATGCTACTTATTTTTTGATAAATCAAATCACAAAAGAAATGCTTAACACTAAATTTAATGAAACACTTGTGTGAAATGTTGAGAAATTTTTACACAATTTCAAAAGGGGTTGGCGATCCACATATAATCTTGAATGTCCGCATTATTAGGAGAATATTCGTCAAATGACATTGATAATTGTACAAGGTGATGAATAATTGCTTTCTTCAAGTCAGAGTCTACAGAAACGTTCCGACCTATGCCTAAAGGCTCTTTCCACCTACATTATAATTGTTGTTTTGAATGCAGACATTTTATAATTTGTTTGATTATAATAGATAAGAACTAATAATTTTTTGGAAAGTTACTAAAAATTCATTTAATTATATTTCATTTTGAGTGAGAGGCACCAAGGGGGGTATTTTTTTTCTTTAAGGGGGCCTGTGCCTCTTCAGCCCCCAACCCATATTATCCATTCACAAAACACAGGAACTGTCAATGTCAAATTTTCTGAGTGTACCTGGAAATTACAGTTTCTTTTGGAATGTACTTCAGATCTACTGATTTCCAATAATATTTAGCCCTTCGGCGGGCGCGCCGTTTCGAGTTACACGAGTGGGCGTGCAGCATCACCTTTACTGAGCGAATAAAATACAAGAGCATTTTTATTACATATAGAAAAAATGTAAGGAATAATAAAAATAAACGAATATAAGAAGCAAATTATTCTATTTCCATTCCGTAGTCGTCATTACAATTGAAACATGTCATATTGCTGTGTTTTTTACAAATACTTTTTCCACACTTGATACAAATTAGTATAGTTCTACTGTTTTTATGTTTTCCACAAATGTAACACAATTCCTGCAAATAACTTCATACTTATATTGCACTGTACGTTTCAGAGTCTGAATAATCACTAACCGAGACAGGGCGCGTTGCGGCAAACTGCCGCAAATAAGAGGTTCTCCGATTCAAAGTCTTATTGCAACTAGGCCGCTGTAGACTGACGCACCCAATATTATCAAGGGTGGGGTGAATTGTATGACTAATGAATACTTAGCTGAGCAAGGTTTTTAATTCAAACGGCAGGTCTTTTACAACAGCGAAAGTTAAATCTGCGGCAGTTTGCCGCTGGCGCGCCCACCGGAGGGTTAAAGTAAGGTTATGTTCCTTGTGTCAAAACTTTTCCCTTGTAATAATTAACTATAGTCTTTTTTCCTTTTTCAATAATAAAACCATCTTTCGTTTCTGTTCCATTGCAATTGAAGTGTATGCAAGAGAATTAAAAAAATTTTTACAAGAAAGGACATTACAACTTTTTAAATTTCAAAAATTTCAGTGCTACCAAATTTAGCAAGCAGTAGTTCCAAAACAAAATTTAAACAAGGTACTAACTGGACAGCGTTTTGACAGTTCACCAGTTTTGTGAAGGAATAGTAGTTACCTGTCTGGAAACCATTTGGGTTAAGTTTAGCACCAGAGATAATGTGCCTTATTTTTCACACTTGTTTAAACAATTTTCAGAAGAAATGATTTTTGAGTGTGACTACACTCTATTTTTTAATGCCGCAGACAATCTTTATGCAACCTAAAATAGTTTTTCCAATTAAATTAAGTCTCAACAAATATTATCTAGTTAACAAGTACAGGTAACCAAATAAGTTCGTGCGTTTTTTTATGGTAAAATATAAATATTTATTAAGAAACAATAATACACTATTATTCATCGAAGTAATTACCATCACACTCAATGACATTTTGCCAATGTGACACCAATTTTTATATGCCAGTATTGTAGAACTTTATGGATTTTGAATAAAAAAATTGACGGACTGCATTTATTACATCAACTCGAGTTATGAACTGCCTATGCCTCATACAGTTGTTAAAAGACAAGAAAAGATGGTAATCACTTGGCGAAATGTCAGGAGACTATAAAGGGTGTGGTAACGTTTACCAGTAAAGTTCGCACTTTTTTCCCGGGTCACTCTTGCGGTATGCGGCCTGGCGTTATCCTGTAAGATTGCCACTTTCTTTCGATTGATCAAAGAAGGCTGTTTTTGGATAAGTGCTGCTTGTACTCGCTGAAACTGTTCACAATACAAGTTAACAGTGATGGTTTGACCAGTTTTCAAGAACTCATAATGGACAATTCCGGTTGCTGTCCACCAAACACACAATAAAATCTTATTTGGATGCAAGGAAGCCTTGGGAGTGTGTGGTACCGAATCAGTAGGCGGCAACCAATGATACGAACGCTTAGAATTTGAGTACAATATCCACTTTTCGTCGTAGGTTAACAACCGATCAAGAAAAGGTTCATTATCAATGCGTGAAATGTTTGCCGAATAAATGGTAAGACGACTTAATTTGTTATCATTTGACAATTCATGTGGGACTCATTTGCTTAACTTTCACGTCTTTCCTAGCTGATGAAGGTGCAAACGAATGATTTCATCACTCACATTGAACCTTTCTGCAAGCTCTAGGCACGTTGTCCTGGCATTTGCCTCCACAGCCTGTTGAATATCCTCTTTGTTAATGATCTTCGGTCTCCCAGAGCGTGTTTCATCGGTCAAGCTGAGATCTCACAAAGAAAATTTCTTGAACCACTTTTCTGCTGTTAGATCACTTACGGCATCATCTCCGAATGCGGTATATATTTTTAGCGCCGCCAGTGCAGCTTTGGTAACGAGTTTGTACTAATAGAGTAAACAACTTCGAATTAAAGCCTCATTCGTTGCAATTTTCAACTATTTAAAACTAGGAATAAAACAATTGCCACCAAATGTGTATGTATCCGATAAAAGAAGGATTCATACTAAAGTAGATGACAGATAACAAACAAGTGCTATCGATCACCAACGTAACAAATATTCATGCACTCTGCTGTATACAAAAACCGCACGAACTTATTTGGTTACCTGATATAATGGAAAAATGGATTGCATAACTTTGTCTGTGCCATTAAAAAACAGCGTATAGCTGTATTATTCTAAAAATATAGGATTTGCGGAAGATAATGTAGAAATTGCTAAAAATATGATAAGAAAAGGTCATTATGTAACACTGTTAGATTATAGTAATAGTGTTGTACCTGGAGTAGGACTTACTCCTGTATAGTTGTTAGTGAATAGGAGACTTATAAGTAACATAGCAGTAAGTAATCAGTTGTTAGTTTCTAAAGTAGAGAATAAGGAAATAGTGCATGTGAACATTGGTACAGAAACAGGATGTAGCTAACCATCATGATAAAACTACTAGAACAAGAAACGAGTTTCAGCTTGATCAAAATGTTACTACAAGAAAGTTGGTGGGAAGGTAAGACTGTCAAATAGTTGAAATAGCTACTTACGAGGAACAATTCAAATTTCTCACAATTAAAACCTACATCTGGAATTGGCTAAGACTACTATTTTACACAATACTAAGTTGCATATATTTTGACACGTGTGTTGGCATATCAGCTGTTCGAAACGTTTACACATCAGTTAGTAGTTTTATGTTCTTAATTAAACATTATAGGTGAAATACTTGCCATCAAATTTTTGTAGTGTATTTTATGGTAGTACATTATAGTGTAAATACGCCTTTTCAATTACTCCTAGTTTAAAAACGGACTATAGTAATATATAAGTACAGGAAATCTGAGGATGGTAATGTTGAACCTATAAACTTGAATGGCAGCACTAAGATTCACAGCAATAGAACAATTCAAGAAATTTACCAACCTGTGATATATAGAGCGATCGAAAATTTTTCTCCTGTTGCGACTGATTATTGTAAAACAAAAAGTCTCACATCGTAGCTTCAGTTGAGAAAAAACTTCAAAATGCTTTCAATAATATTGTCAAACTTCCGTCAAGAATACAATTTGTGGTTATAATGATAACAGTGTCGACATACGTTCAAATTCCAGAACATGCTTTGCTGAGAAATGTTTTCAATCACTCTATATGGGGCTTATGTTTTAAATTAAAATAGGGAGTTGTGAGTTATCTGGCAACTTAGTTATTTTTAAAACTGGTAGAACTTCAAGGAATGAAAAACTAAGAACATTGTACTATATGTAAACAAGCTTGGTGTTGTCTTTACAGTTCTATAATAAATTCTTAATAATTATGAGTTTGTGTGTTATTCTTGGCAATTATTAATTATCAGTAGAAATAGTTCCGCTTGGCGACCATGTTGTGCTTCAATTAAATGACCCAACTAAATTGATTGACTCGCCCACATATATTAATTAAATTGAACTTTGATTAGACTCCCGATAGAAATTACGCAATTTCGATGGCAATCTTGTTGTATGATTCCCTCTCTGAATCATACTATTACCTGTTGCACTAATTCACACCTGCCATGTCTCGACTTGTGTAAATTGTTTCTTAGAACTCGCTTTCTCTTTCTAAGGTTGGTCTTTGTCATGTCCCTTCTAATGTTCATATTGATTTTTTAAGAATCTTGCCCTGCTTAGAATTTGCCTCAGCATTTATTAGGATAAGATTATTCCGTGCTCTCATTTAGAAAATTGACAGGTTCCCGCCGTAATTAAGTTCATTTGGGCAACGTTAGTCCAAATCCAAACTTTTAGCGACATCTCTCCCGGTCCGCCGAACTACAATTCTTCAGTAAAAACGCGCTTTGGTGTTTTCAAATATCTGTTCCGAACGTGTTATTTATCGTGGATACCCTATGACGACACCTTTTTACGAGCTGTGCGACTCCACGAAGTCGCCGGTCTAAAACAACAAGCAGGTGCATATTCTTGCATTTGCACAGAGCGCGAGGTTTTCTGGCGTGAACTTCACTTTCTCGAGACTCTTCTTCCGGGTTTGCTCGTATAAGCAACTAGTGGTTGTGTGCCAATTAACTTACTCGGTCGTATCGAAGCAATGAATGCAATCACCGTCGTCACGGATTCCATTACGAGTTAGGTTTCGTTAAAGTGCCTAGTTTCGAGGAGTTGCGGTGTAAGTAGTCGTCGAATCGTCGCCTCCATTACTCGCCGTGCGCGAGGATTCATTTTGCTGTACCCGCCATCGCCCTGCCACCAACATAGTTTCAATAAAGAGTTACATTTTAACTGCTTAGTTAACTTTTTATTGAAACTATGTTGGTGACAGGGGAAAATTCCTGTTTTTCATATTCAACTCGACATAAGTTAGGGGACTAGCAGTGTAAATAACATGACGATTTTTCGAAAACGATAAGATTAGCGACATGAATGAGGAGTAGTACTTAATTTTTAGTCAATAGTTAAAGGTATGTAAAAAACGTCCAAAGTTCTTATCATACAGGGCGTAAAAAATGGGGTCATGAGTGTCACAGCTAGTCCGTCCCTGCAACTCTGAGTAATTCACAACACTCTCTTGGATAGTAATTTGAAGGGTCTTGGTATTTATACATCATATTTTAAAAAAATTGAATATACCTGGTGGTTCAATAATTATGTGAAAAAAAACTTGATTCCATTGGAGCTCTTTGGGAGCCCATATCTCCGAAGAGGAGGCCTATACGAAAAAAGTTTATCTGAACTTGTAGTATTCTTTTCACGTGTTTATTTCATATCCGGGAGATTTCCCACATTTTCCCGGGCACTCTGTATAATTAGAACAGCGTGGCGCGTTCAAAACGCCTGCGCGCGTGCCATTTAAACGTTTGATATCCATTCACCAACACGGACAAACTTTAGTTGTGTCATATTTTGGCTATCTATTTTAGTAAATTTCAACTACTAACCTGCTTTGTTTATTACTGTTCAACATATATTTGTCTACTTATTTTTAATAGATGCATATCAAGTTTTAACTTTCATTTATGATATCTGCACGTGTGTATCAACATTGCTATGTGTTGTGCTCTCTTTGTTACTTTATATGTAAGGTGATCCCGGCGAGAGCAAAGAAAACCAACCAAGGTAGGTTCCGAAACAACTGGGGCCGTCTCGCAGGAGCGCAGAAGTACCACAAACTCCTCTGGATTTCGAGTTTCTACAGGGGTTTGTTGAGAAATTTTGTTTCAACCCTAATTATCAAAACTCGTGGCGCCAGTTCCCCCGTTTCATCTCGTTTATAACCACTCCCATAGAAAAAATATGGGGGATGGTATAGACGTGCTAGATTCTTCCTGTGGTGTTTGTGGTGCAAAAACTGCTGTTAAGCGTGTAATTTGCGTGATTTGCGGAACTTACTACCATAACAGGTGTATTACAAAGCTACAGAAATATGAAGTAACGGATGATAAGTCCATTATCTACTGCAACAAGGAATTTTTAGCTGCCATGGTACATTCTGCTGTAGACAAGGTCAGTCTATTAAATATTGGAAAACGGGACGATGAATTACAATATTTGAAAATTATTATTAGCGCCAAAAACGTTTTGATTGAAGAACTGTATGACAGGATTAACTTGCTGAATGATAAGTTAAGGCTGCTAGAAGATAAGGCGAAGGGTAATTACGTATTACTCGAAAATCCTATTAATTGCTTGTCCACTACCACAAAAAAAACACTCTGATTCTAAGGAAACGAAAATTAAGTCTGTAACCACAATGCCAGATATTGGCTTTAAGATAGCCACTGAGAGTCCATATTAACGTCACCCGTCTTACTCGAAAAAGTGTACAGAAAACTTAAAACACATGTGCAAAGGATGAGGTAAAAGTTATTAATACACCAGAAAAATCTAATCCACAAGAGAATGTAGTAAATGGACTGAAATACAAAAGCAAACAAAAAAATGAATACAACTTGTGGTACAAATGACGTGCGGAATTAGGGGTGTGCCCAACTATTTTATGTTACCCGAATCGATCCGGATATAAATGAGGAAAAATTAAAAAGTTGTCTAACTAATAACGGCATTCTACCTATTATACCATATATATTCTTCGTTTAAAATTATAGTTCCTAAAAGTAAAGCTGAGCTTGCGAAATATACCGAATTATGGCCAACAGAGGCAATAATAAACCCTTTTATCTACGACAGTGTGTAAAATTGCGTTTTAGTTGGCAGTTTTAAGTTTGTAAAATGATTGTTTAGTAACATGTTTTCATTAGTTTACGTCGTTAATAGCAACGTATTTAAAAAATTTCATTAGGCACGTAGTTAGTAGCAACGTGTCTTAAAATTTTAAAACACTCAAAATTAGGACCGGTTGCTAGTACCTAATTCTAATTTACATGTAAAATATTTTTTATATTTACCGTATTTTTTAGATTCTTCCGTAGATAAAATATTGTACGATACACATGCGTAAAGCATCTTTAGTCACTCGTGGGGCTTAAAACGCTCGCTCACTCGCGTTTTACCTCTACCCCACTCGTGCCTAAAGAGTAGCTTTACGCACTTGTATCGTAAATTACTATTTTAAAATTTAAAGTGAAAACGAAATTAAAAATTCAGTTATATCTCGACCTTTGAACCAACCACTAAAAATGATAATTCAGATCTGCTATTTACTAACTCTTCAACCACCATCAAAGTTTATCACCATAACATACAATCCTTTAGAAATAAAATTTTGGATGTTGAGCAATCGCTGTTTTTATATAATGTGGACACCGTATGTCTTTGCGATCATTGGCTGAAGGCTGAACGAAGAATGACAGAAGTTATGTAATTTAGATTCTTAAAATCTTCAATATTCGTCTGCCAAAAGCAAAATGAGGAGGAGGTGTTGCAATTTACGTAAAGGAAGAATACAATTTCAAACCTATAAAGCTAATAAACAATCTATCGCTAGAACTATTGATTGAGATTGCAGCTATCTATGTTCCTAAATTAAATCCTGTTGTAATATAAATACAGTGACAACCAAAATGATTAGTTCACTTTTAATTAGCAACAATAGTACATTGTGTATCTAGGACGAAAAGCGTAACATTCCCGGACGACTGTGAATATTGTTGGGCGAGGGGAATGCCGAGCCCAACAACACAGGAGCATCTATTCATGAGCGACGAAGCACACTCTACATGGCACGGTAAATAAGCAAAATCTTCGGTATTGGGCTACCGAGAATACATGTGAAATCTGAGAAAGGCCCTTACATTCCCCAAAAGTTACCGTGTGGTGTGCTGTATCATCGTCAAGAATCATAGACCCATATTTTTTCGAAGAATACGGTAGAACAGTCACAGTCAATTCTGAACGTTATGCACATATGCTTCAAACATTTTTTATACTTCAACTTGACATTGAAGAGAGAAATACGTTTTTTCAACAAGACGGGACGATCTGTCATACTGCAGGGATAAGTATAGAACTCCTGCGTCAAACATTCTCCAATCGACTAATTTCTCGAAACAGTGATCTTAATTGGCCTTCTAGAACTCCTGATATTTCTGTCCTAGACTTTTTTCTGGGAATATTGAAAGGGCAAAGTCTTCAAGGGTAAATCCAGAAATATAGAGGAGCTCAAAAGAAATATCCGGCAAGAAATTGAAGCTATTCCGCAGGACATGCTTCAACGAGTTTGGGTGACTTTTTCTGACGCTTAGAAGAATGTGTGGAGAAAGGAAGACATTTAACGGATACAATATTCAAGAAGTAAAACTGCCATACTTACTGTTTAAGATTTCATTATAGTTATTTTAGTACAGTAAAATTGTCGGAAAATACCACGTCACCTTAAAAAAATGGCCGCGGCGATTCCTCTTGCCCAGTGGTTTAGTGTCATTAGACAAGTGTAAAACCAAAAAGGCGTCACCCCACCCCTTGCCTAACAGCCGCCATTGTGATACCAATTGAATTTATTTTTTCTCGCAATCCATTGGTCGCACAGAAAAAGTTATTAAACAAAAAATGTTGGAAATAAATGTATACCCATTTTTGATTCTTGCCGCGATACCGAGAAGTTGGTATTTAAAACGGTAGAGGGCGACAAAGTTACCAAAAATCTGTTTCCGCCATTCTAGGGCTGTGGGGGTGATTTTTTCCGAAAATTGCGAATGTGAAAGTTGTAGTACTTGAAAAAATATACACGAATCTCTTTTAATAATGTGATTGATTGAGTGATTATTGGCTCCAAGATATGCACCTATTGCCCGTCGCTCTCGTTTAATATGAGATAAGTCGTAACATAGTAGACAGTCTCCGAGTGACAGCCCTTCAAAGTCCGCGCAGCGAAGTAACCATTTCTCTTTTGCCAGATAAAATCGTCACGTCACTCAAGTAGTTTCAATGTGAATAGGTTTTCACAACCTACAAAAATTCTACACATTTTTGGTCATTGCCGCGATACCAAGAAATTGATATAAGTAGGTAAAAGAAATGAAAATGATGGGAAAAGAGTATATGAGCCCAGAATGATATCATTTGGCTCAGATCCGTAAATCTCTTAAATTTGCTGGTGTAATATTTATTATATAATATGATAATTGCAATTGTTGGTAAATTTGGCCACAGCAATGGCCAAAATTCAACAAATTGACAATTGCTTTACCACCTGCCATTTTTGCAAAAATAATACCGACACCCGGCTGTCTATATATTATTAAACAACAAACAGCTTGTTTCACTTCAACTAAAACATGCTACGGTGAACGATATTATATTTTGATCGTGTGGGCCAAATGAAATAAATAGGTAATTTATTTTATTCGCAATCACATTGTAATGTGTCAATTTCATGACATGACAACAGCTGGGAACTAGATGATTACTTGAAAGTAGCCAGGAAATTATTACATACCCCGAAAAATATTACATACCTGAAGAGTGGGGTGTTTCCATGGTAACAAAACATTGAGTGAGTTGTTTTCATGGTAACAAAAATATTAGCTACATCAAGATATCTATTATTCAGAATTCAATTGTAGTTATTTTTAAAATTAGATGATTGCAAATAAAATAGTATACATACCACGGTGGAAAGTTTCATTCCTGTCTCGAGATAAAGTTAACCTCGACGCTACGCGTCTCGGTAAACTACCTAATCTCTCGACAGTAATGAAACACTTCCCACCTCGGTATGTAATATACTATTATTCAGTTTTGACAGTTTAAACTGACATTATTAACTCCATATCCTTCATAAACAGTCTATGATTCAAAAGTGAAATAGAAGTGTTTTAATTCACTAGAGAATTAAAAAGATTAATTCACTAGAGAATTAAAAAAGTTTCAATGAAGAACAACATATTTTTATTATCTACAAATATTTACATACAATTATTCTTTCTCTTTGTAGTGTGTAATATATAATTACTAACATTTAGATCAAATCGACGATGAATGGGCAAATTTATATCTTAGTTTGAATATTTTTTAAATTTTTTATTCAAAATTTCGTCAAAATTGAATAAAAACATATATACGCCATGTGAATTAAACATTTATTAACTCAAAGATAAGATCTCACTCGCACTACGTGCTCGTGAGCTCAACATCTTTTCTTGAATAAACATAAATGTTTAATTCACTTGGTGTGTAATATTTATTAAAGTTAGTGTTTCCCGACTACTTTTTGTAATTTGTTATTGTTAAAGCAGTTATAATACTGCTAAAAACGTCTACAATTACGATGTAAGAATATTGACCATGAAGATTTTCTTTTGTGGGTACAAAATAAAGATACCGGAAAAATCTTAACTGTGCCAAATAATTTGATTCTGGGCTCGTATATTGAAAGTAATTTCTTTTTGCATAAACCCTAAGATATATTGTAGTCTACTCAAATACGTTTTCTTTTTTTTTTGAGCTGTTTCTTTGTCTTGGTTCGGAGCCTCGGACACAACCGAGTCATTATCGACCATGATAGAAATGTTGCTTGAACTTTTATTGAAAAAAGAGTTCACAACTTGTTATAAACGCAATGTGAAAAATTCTTGGAAAAAATCCGTGAATACGATTGCGAGTGCTGTTTCGTGATTGTATTGTGATTAAAAATGGATAATAGTACGAGCGATAATGGTTTTCTTTATGTTAACCAAATGGTAGACGTGGCATCTCGTTAGTTATAATAAGTGAGGGATATAAATAATTTACTTCTCTCCACTTCTCCGCGCTGCACGGACTTTCAAGGGCTGGCACTCGGAGACTATTTAAATCAATCACATTATTAAAAGATATTCGTGTACTTATATTTTTTCAAGCACTACAACTTTCACATTAGCAATTTTCGGAAAAAATCACCCCCACAGCGCTAGAATGGCGGAAACAGATTTTTGGTAACTTTGTCGCCCTCTACCATTTTAAATACCAACTTCTCGGTATCGCGGCAAGGATCAAAAATGTGTATAATTTTATTTCCGCAATCTTTTGTTTAATAACTTTTTCTGTGCGACCAATGAATCGCCAGAAAAAACAAATTTAATTGTTATCAAGATGGCGGCTGTTAGGCAAGGGGTGGGGTGACGCCTTTTTGGTTTTACACTTGTCTAATGACCCTAAACCACTGGGCAAGAGGAATCGCCGTGGCCAATTTTTTTAAGGTAAAACGACAATTTTACTTTACTATTTATGCATATAAAGTAATTATTGTGCTACTGCTAATTAAAAATTAACAAGTCATTTTGGCTTTCACTGTATATCGCATTCCAACAAGTTTAATTGGGAAGACAAATACATTTTTGCATAAAATGCAAGACGTTCTTGAAATAACTCTATCGACTTATCCATATGCAAACATTATTGTTGCCGGAGATTTTATGGAGTACCTGAGTTTTACGAATAAACTCAAACGTTTTTTTGCGTCCTACGGTCTTCGACCTGCTATCAACGAAGCAACTATGATATCTGCAGGTTTGGATGATATTTTTATAAATATACACAGTTATGAAGCCGAAGTTCTCACATCGGAAATATAGGACCACGACGTAGCATCCTCACAGTGCGATCTGAAAAATTGTAAATCGGCATTTGAGAACTGCAGTAAACGTTATCGAAAATTTTCAGAAGATAATCTTAAATAAAAAATTCAGTCGAAACATGTTTACTATATTTCACCATATTTTTACATATTATATGGTATATGGAACTCGCTTTTGCGTGGACAACTACTGCAATCAAATGAAAAACATGGACGCTTAGACTACCCTCTCCCGCCCTACAAGAGGCCAAAAACAAATTATTATTTCTTCATAAATTGTCAAAGCAGCACCAAAATAATTCTATTAAGGACCTATATAAGCAACAGAGACATAAATACCACAAGTTACTATCTGAACTTAAAAAACAATAAACTGAACAATAGTAGGTGAATTATCTGTAAAGGAATTTCCAGTACTCAAAGTCACTAGACTGCTGAAAAATAAACAACCAATTCTTATATGTGCGGTCGAATTAACAAAAAAAAAACAATCCAAAGTGATTTATAATCTAACTAAACTACACTATTGCAAAATCAGTGTTGAGCCCAGTCGCAGTAGTAAAGACAAACCTTAGGGCACAAACTGCCAACGCCTAGGACACACACAAAATTATTGACGCCTTTCATCTAGATGCGTAAAGTGTACAGGATCACATCACTACACAAAGTGTCGTAAAATACCTTCAGTCAAACCACACTGTATAAACTGCGGCGGAGAAGATCCAGCTAGTTTAATTACAGAGGCTGTCAATTTATTAATTCACTTAAGAAAAATAACCCCAACCAGCAAACTACTGCAAGAAGAGAACCTAATATATACAAGTTTTCTACTCCTAGTACTGCATACGCCCACGCTACTGCAGGACGATCCTTACCAACTAACGACACGCAGCATTGCATTTCTAATACCTCAAACTTCCCATCATTTGTTAATCTAATTCAGTCTATCTGGGACCTCCTGGCTCATTTTCACAACGAGATCAAGTCATTCTTATTTTCACTTATTCCCTCACTTTTTAATGACAAATAATTCTCCCAATCTCTTATCCAACACCATCATTGTAAATTACATTGCTAATGTTTTATCCAACTAAAGATCGTTGGTTATAGCCTTCTTAGCCAGACATAACGTCGATATTATGATTATACTGAATCTCATCTAGCAGAACCCGAACAGTAAAACCACATACAAATTGTATATCGTCGAGATCGAGCAACTCACTTTGCTTCAGGAGGGGTCGCAATAATCAGAAAACGCTCTATATGCGCTCATCCACTTGAACTGCTTACTCTACAAAATCTCGAAGCGGTGGGGATTAATTTACTTCTAAAAAATAAGACCAGCATCAACATCTTTGCAGTTTATAAACAACCGAAACAGCGACTACAGGAAGCAGATATTGCAACAGTTTTCCAAAGCGATATCTCTACACTAGCAATTGGCAACTTTAACCCCAAAAATATTCTCTAGGGCTGCAGTAGCAATAATCCAAGCCGTATGAGGCTCCAAATGTATCTCTCAAACCACGACATTCAGATTTCAGCACCTAGTGAACCAACTCATTATACATACCGCAGAGATCATCGCCCCGACATACTAGATATCTGCCTTCTTAAAAACTTTTGCCTACCCATATCGCAAACGGTAATTGCAGAGCTAGAATCTAACCATCTACCTATATTAATAACCTTTCATAACTCCCCCATGATCAAACAGATGTTACCAAGATTAATAAACGGCAGTGTAGATTAGGAACAGTTTAGAGAAGTGCTGCAAGAAGCAGTAACCTGTTCTACTTCAATTACATCGGAAGAAGATATTGACATCGCCATAAATCAATTCAATAATTCGATAAAAATCGCAATAAACCAATCCACAAAAAACCAAATAAAACTTGAAATAAGCTTTTTGAACCCACCCGATTGCATTTGAAAGTTAATTAATAATAAAAACAGACTGAGGAAAATATGGAACAGAAGAGCAAAAATACGACATGAAAAACAAATAATCGAAACTATAGAGTGCACCCCCAAAGGGAGTACGCACACTGGCTACCAGATAGGGTGCGAAAGGTGGGAAGAGAGGAGAGGAAGAAGAAAGACTGGATACGCAAGTAGAAAATACGGAAATTGCTTTAGTCAAAAATCGGGAAAAATATGGGTCTAAATCGGGTAAAAGTAGCTCTTAACCTGTGGACACTTCCGAACAAACGTTCCAATAGAACACAGGGAGGGGCAGGGGTAACGAAATGTAAGTCCAAATCCGACCCAAGGGTTACCTGAAGAGGGCACGCTGCGCATCACGAGATCAGCGCATTGTGTGGATCCCACAACTGGTATGAATACCCAAAGGAAGAAGATGTACAAGCAAACTAGAAAAGCTTAGTCCCCCGAAACCCTCAATCGGTACCGATTCCGGGGCCAAATCGACTATTAAAACGCTAAGTGCAAGCTCGAAGATAACTCCAACACCGAACACCAAAAGAAAATCCGGAAGAAGTGTCGAACTGTGTAGGCGTTCGATGACGCATTCCCAATAAATCCTTGACAGACTTCCATGCGGCCCAAAGGGACTACCTTACTACGACAGGGTCCGCACGAAACAAAGTGACCGAAAACACGCTCTCTTTATGGAATCCCACATAGGTGGTTAAAAATGGCGACGGCCAACGGTACGGTAACAGAGCGCTAGGCCAAAAAAAAAAACAACAGGGCATCACTACACGACAAAAAATCAAAAATCTTTAAATACTTAAATAATTTACACTTAACAAACCTCGTGCGAACAATCGGGCCCTGGTATCACACAAAGCTCAAAATCATCAACAAAATTGTTCGAGAAGAACACGATACGAGACAACATAACGTCATCAGCCAAAGGTGGTAGGTTAGAGAACAAATCGTCGATAAAAAGTTAGGTCGATAAACAACAGGGAATACGGTAAGTGTACAAGACACTGCGATACATGTCAGGGGTGTCCACGAAGAAGTCGGCAAACAAAGTTGGGAGATACATGACAACAATAAAAGTGAGATAAAAGTCCATCGAAAATAACTACGCCAAACTAACTAAGAAGATGGCCTGAGGGACTTAATAAACCGCACGAGCGAATCTCCTCTAGCAGACCAACAAGAAACCACAACTTAACAACAAACCAAAACACGGTAATGAAGGTGAAAATGATTCCAACCTGCCCACCAAAAATCAACGCGGTGCAACACCAAACAACAATAAAAAAAAGTCAAAATCGGTAATCATAGAACATCAAAAATCGATAATTTTCACTAACTTCAACGTTAGTTCGGTACGGCACATTAAAATGTTCAACTTAGCCCAAGGCTAAATAATATAAACGACAGGGAATTGAAATTCCAACTATTACTTCGAAAAGACTTCAATCAACGACATCCGGTACTAAATCCGACTAAAACGGGACAACTTCTGCACCAAGTGCAACGAAACAATAAAAGACATATAGAAAACAAAAGAAAACAGGAAAAGACAAATGGAGAACAAGAAAAGAAACTCGTGATGAAAAAAACGGGTTACTAGTTCATACTACCTTGAAAAGAAAAAAAAATTCGACAACAATGTAAACGACAACAGACGACCAAGCCAAAATGAGGCGCCTTAACGAGAGCAAGGAATAACAAAGCAACAAGGCTGCCAAAATAGGGCAGGCAACGGGTGGCTTAACGAGAAAAACAAACAAACATGCCCAGACGTTGGGCCACCAAAATAAACCTGTTACGTTATCAAAAAGACCTTACGACACTCATGTCTGTGTGAGTATCAACTAACTAGACAAGTCCGGGAAATGGGCACGCTCACCCTGAGAATCGTCAAAAACAGGCTAAAGGCCTCGGCTCGAATACGCTCAGGGAGATGGGCGTGGTTCAAAACGGTACACTACAGGGCAAGCGGGTCGAGGTATATATAGAGTGTTACTAAATAAAAGTTCGCCACAAGATCCAAATCAGGTGACCTATGTTCAACCGACCCTTGAGGGTCCAACGGGGCGAAAAATACTCAAATAACTATTACTGGAAGCCACGGCGCAGCGACAAGCTCGACAACCTACCTGCAGCGCGCGTCCACCACGTTCGGGCTTCACCTTACATTTATCGTAACATACTGACTCAGTCACCCTGTAAACAAACATGCACAAGACACAAAGAGAAAAATCATAAGACGGTACAGTTAATACATCTATTGGACCACTTCACATGACCAAACAACCATTTACAAGTTCTGACGTAGTCGGCTCGTACAACAACCAGTACTACCTACTTAAAGGATACGCCCAGCTGTTACGACACATGCTGAGGCGCACGACAGAACAAAATTTAGTACTCGCTACCTAGCAACAAGTATATGACCGGTATGGCACACACGCGTGAGATTCACATCTGGATGTACCAGACACGAGAATGCAAGTTTAATTATAAATAACTAACAAGACGGCTCGCAGAGACGCCGTGTACGGCACTGTATATTAATTTAATTGCAAGGCAAACAAAGGCGGCTCTCAGAGACACCGTGTGCGGCACTGTATTTAATTTAAATGCACATGCTGGTGAAACTGTTCAGTAACACAAATTTACCTGGGTTGGTAGCTCGGCCTGCAGGCAATGAAAGGCGCTCGCACTAGAGTCGAAATGTCGCTACGCACTTAATTGCGTGGCATACTCGAGATGTTGCAACGTCCTACATGATCCCCTTTCGCGATGAGAGTGGATGTATTGGGTCAGCTGCCACCTAGGCAATGACACGATAACAGCGTGGCCGTTGGATAGGTCGTTCAGATAAGGAATCCCGACACACACACACGACGGATGAAATAGGCTACAACAGCCTCCCACGAAACTGGTAACCACAACGAACCCGCGAACTGGACGTCGCACTGCACACGAGTGCTCACAACCTTTGCCAACCAGCGTCTGTCTCCAGACGTGCAACAGAAAAACACAATCATAACCCCAGCTGCCAAAAACAGCACGCTAAGACGACATTACTCACTCGTGGCTGGAGCTCGACTCACTCAACAAACCAGACGCCAAGCGGAACTTTGCGCGAAATTAATGCGCCGTCATGCCACCAAAAGCGCCCAATCACGGCGCGAGCTACACACAGCTGGCAACGCGGGAACGATAGAAAGCTAGAGAGATAGAGATCTTCCTAGTTGCACTTACAGGTTGAGTTTTAAATAACTTGAAAATCACGGTTTTAACGTCTGGTGGGGCATGCAGCTGCAAGAAGCAACCATGCAAGGGTTGTACAAAGGTTATAAATTAGAAACGGTGATACAATGAGTGTACAAAGTTTACGAATGGTGATGCTTGATGCTAAACGTTGCAGTATTATGCGATGGACTATGGCTAAAATAGACTCGAAATACAAGCGAACTCGCCAATTATATACCAAAGCTGTTCTAAAGGTTTGTGTAGCTTATTAAATTACTTGGAAATATAAAATGGCCTGACAACTAAACGGATCCTACAACAACAGCCTCAGATATCAAATATCGAAGTCAACAACCAGATCTATGCTTCTGACCAAGAAAAAGCAAACCTTTATGCCAATTACCTAAAAAGCACATTTGTCACGCCAATTGCTGAAAACAATAGAACATTTGCCCAAGAAATTACAACACAGCTAAATACTACCTTCCCAGATAGTCCTGGGTTAATAGACCCTACTACCCCAACCGAAATTCAGTCACACATAAAAAGTCTTTCCTTGAAAAAGTATCTTGGACCTGATCGCATTCCAAATGTTGTTCTTAAAAATCTTGCAAAAAAACCTACTATATTTCATACCATCGTATTTAATGGCTGCTTGAGACTTGGATATTTCCCAGATATCTGGAAACATTCCCATGTGCTTTTCTTTCTCAAAGCAGGTAAAAATAATAAAGATTCAAGCGGTTATCGCCCCATTAGTCTCCTATCTACCTTAGCTAAACTTCTAGAGAAGATTTTCCTTGTTCGACTTACTCAGTTTCTCACAGATAACCAAACACCATCTGCATTTCAATACGGCTTCCGCAAACAGCACTCTACTATCCAGCAATCACCTCGTATATCAGAGCTGATTGAAAATGGATTTGAAAATAAACAACATACCGTAGCAATATTACTCCACATCGCCCAAGATTTCGACCGCATTTGGATAGATGAACTTCTTTTTAATATGATCGGTTGTAACGTACCTATCTATGTACTACACATCGTCAAATCTTTCCTCACACACCGAAGTTTTTCTGTAAGAACCAACACCACTTTGTCAGCACAGAGGAACATCAATGCCGGAGTACTCAAGGCTCTATATTCGGACCAATATTGTTTAATATTGCAATGGCTTATGAGATATTGTTGTGATATGATTGATAAATAAATTCAATCAAAAGTCCACCACACAAAATTATTTTTAATTTTGTAAAAAATCAAACTTTGACTGATTAATTTCTGGGTTCGCCGATTTATAATATTCGCTATAGTAGTTTGCCCTATATTGATAATGCATCCATCTGTTGCTAGCTCAAATAAAGTACACATGAAACTCAAAATCTCAGGTCTTGGGTTCCTAATTTCAATCGGACGCCACTGCAAAAGTGATTTGAAATTCAATTCGAACCGTACTGCGCCGGTGCAGATAAACTGACAGATAAACTGACCCACATAATTCAACTTACACTGTCCGCCTGCGTTTTGAAATGAATTGTTAAAAGGTTTTAATGAGCAATTTGATCAGGTAAGTTTTTAATTTCGCGCCTTCAATCGGCGTCACTAAGCTCTTTTATTTTCCAGGCTAAAACCGCCATTAACTTGTTCCAAAAGGACGCTTCCATGCAATTGTTATTCTTAACCTCAAAATTTGGACTTAAAATGGAAATCCTGAAGACGTAGCTGCTCATGGACAGGAACAATAGCTGGATTTCGGTTCCGCAGCTCGTGTTTTAGGTAAGGTATCACTTTCCCTGCTTTTTGCGCCGGTTAATTTTGGCAAATGCACTAACCTTACTTTCTTTCGGATGCTGCCTCGGAGACCTCTTTTATGGTGCCCGCGCTGTTTGTTGAGCCCCCTGGATGCTGAGACGGATGTGCGGAGTCTTATAGACCTCGGCCGGACCTGCTGGTACCCTATATCAGCCTCTGGAAAGCCGCAGAACACTTGCTCAGGATGCTGGGACGACTGCCGTTGGAATCGGAGGAGGTGGCCAACGAAAATTCATTTTATAGCGTAGAAATCGCCACCTTTACTCTCACTGATGCATCACAAATTTTTCTACACACTGGTGATATTTTAAACTCAATATTTTTATGTTTACTATGAGAAAACTTAATAAATTAGTAGAGCAAAAACTGGCATGTCAAGAATAATTGTATTTCAATTGTTTGTCACCAAGCTTCTTCTAAACAATAAAGCATCTAAATTCGAATTGACAAGATATAAACTGGGTACAAATTAACAACTTCCAACAATAAATTCAAATTTTACAATACATTTTGTGAAATTTCTTACAACTAAAATAAATGTTTTTCAAATTCTTCTTTAAAAACGTCTCTTAGCGCCACTCACTTCGTTTTATTATAATTGTCTTGTCGCGCACGTCACTCTGTTGATTAACTATTTACACTAACTTTGTTCATTTCCTGTTAATGTGTGATTTTCTTCATTAATTAAATAGTGTGTCCTTTTCCCCAACTTTTATATTGGTTGCATGTTCTATTTCAGAATTTTCTTCTGGATTGTGCTCTATTGCACCATGATCCATTCATTTATCCTCTTCTCTTACCTTATTTTAAAAAGCTCATAACACACGTCTTTATGTAATTATTATTTTAATAGCTAACGCTTCATTTTAAGCTGTGCATATTTTGAACTACCTACTGTGTCAGTTTTAACAAAATTTAGGTTCGGTTTCTACATTGCCCAAACCTTTTATATTATGTTTTAAAATTATTTTACTGACTGCAATACATGAAAATTGAGCTTCAATATTTTTCTACTAATTCAATTACTTTCAATGTTAATGGCCAAGTTTCGCCATTGTGGTTACGATTTGATAAATTATACGGAGGTTCTCAGTTGTATGCAATACCTCAACTCTGTGCTTTAGTGACATTATTTTTAATTTCTTTGCATTGCTACCAGAGCTGAGTAGAGGGCTAAATACCACTGCAATATATTCGTGCGTGATCTACATGAACCCACTAATTCAACCGTCGCAATGTATGCAGATTATACTGTCCTTATAACACAACACTCGGACATATTCCTAGCAACTCAACAACTACAGAACTGCATCAACCAACTAAGCGAGTGGTTTAGCAAATGGTGTATTACGCTTAATCCCACCAAATGCGAATCAAAGATTTTACATTACGCAGACCCGTTAAACCGCCCAATGTTGTTCTTTTCCATCAGCAAATTGAATGGAATCGTGATGATAACGCCGTTAAGTACTTGGGCGTCTATTTGTACAAAAAGCTCACGTGGGCTTTTCACATCAACAAAAAGTTAAATCAGATTTACACTCTGCTGGGCATGCTATATCCAACTAACAGAAAATCGAATCTTATACCAGAGTGTGGCATGCTGATATATGAGTCCATCTTAAGACCAGTAGTCACCTACGCCTGTCAAATTTAGGGAGCAGCATCTAACACCGAAATGAAGAAAGTACAATACAGTCCTTTCAAAATAAAGTTTTAAGAATGATTCTCAACGCACCCTGGTACATACGCAACACTCATCTTCATCGAGAAGTGGGACTACCTACTATACGAGACTTTGTGAAGAACATCGCCAGAAAATATATCAAAATCATAAGAAACTGTACTGGTGCAATAACATACGCCACTGGAAGACGAAATATACATATCAAGCTCAAGCGAAAACTTCCTCAGGATGTTCTACTCTTATCCAGAGAACCAGAAAACAGAGATAATTAAAAATCAGTGCAACAGTGTAATATGCAAAATGATCAAGTGAATAAAGATACTTCAATGAACACAATTATTAAAAACAGTATTAAATTAGTGCGGCTGCAGCCATTAGTTATTATTAATACAACATGTAAATAAGTAGATCAATCAGCCATGTATAGCGAAGTATTGCTGGTCTGGCTTAATCAGAATTACAAAAAAAATTAATTATGTAAAGTGTGGCATTAGACACAGCTCGATGACCAGTCACCTGGAAGACCACTTTGTCAACTGTTACTTATAAACAGCAGTAGAATATTACATTAAAAAGGAGTAAATCGCAAAATAGAGCAGTAGATTTTTTAGTACTTAACAAGAAACAAGAAATAATTAGATGCACTTAACACAATCAACCACATCCACCTAATTCTAATTTCTGACTGCAACTGAATATAATTAACTACAAGTAATTGGCCTACTAAAGTGCAAGATAAATAAATAAAGACCGGCTTTAAAGGCGAGAATTAATACCCCCGATTGAATTTTTGTTACTGCATTCTTTTAGATCCAGACTCTCACTCTCTATAGACTGAGATTTTGCAGAATTCTCTTATCTTAATTATTACTGAGTGATTGAGTAACACTTTATCGGTAATAATAGTGTTTTACACTAACTGCAGTGGGGCAGTTCTGTATTTGGTATTTCACGTGCAGCGCCGCGTCGCACCCCCGGTATTGCTTTTATGTTTCATTATTTGGTCATCGACATGGTTTTTAGAATACAAAGCAACACTTTTATATTACAAAAAAGGTCGACGAGTTTTCTCAATTCTACGGTAAAATAAAGCAGAGTCTTAAGCGCCGAGGACCAACTTGAAATAAGAAAAAGAATTTTACAATTTTATGTGACTGTTGCCAGTGAAATGTTGTCTAGATTGCCTATTAACAATATATTATTTTCAGAATTCGAATTAATTACACCCTATATTGCGTGTTCAACCAGTAGAAATAACACGCTAATAAGTACATTAGCCAATATTTGACATATTATTTTGACGCTACACAAAAAGAAAGATTACTAATTACTATACAGCTACAGTTGAAATGTGGTTAGAAATTGAAAAGGTCCAAGATTTCACAGGTAAATATTTGATTAAAAATATCGCAAAAATAGCGTGTATAATTTTAACTTTTCTCATTAAAATGCTGCATCTGAGAGACTATTTTCTATTGTAACAAATATTAAGACCAAAAACGAAATAAAATTAGTTCAGATTGCCTAAATGCAATATGCGTCCTCAGAACGCAATTTAAATCTGAAGGAATTAATTGCACAAATTTTACTCCAGAAGAGGATCATTATAAATATTTTAACAAAAACATTTACGATTAAGTCTATGTCGACAAAATGTCTTTTTAGTGTCTATTTTTACTATTTTCTTTTAAATGAATTATTAAATAAAATATTTACTTATATTTGTAGCTTTAAGTCTGAGAAGTAATTCTTATTAGAATACAATAAGTTTATTCCTTATATTGATGTACATGTAACTACAGTGTATATATTTATGTCATATAACTATTTTACGGGTAGGTAATTTGTTTTTGTTCTTTTTTTAATAAAAGTTATGTTCAGTTAACTGATATTTTATTGTAGAATTTATTAATAATATTCAATTTTATCACCAATATGTGGGAGGGATTTTGGTACCTACAGTGAAATTATTTAATAAGAATAATAAGGTAGAGGGAACTGCAGTCCACAGCTTATACCTTTGAATATAAATACTCAAAGGCAGTGTTGCCAACAACGGCGAAAAGTCGCTAAATCTAGGAATTTAACAAGTGGTTTAGCTAAAATATAGGAATTTGAGATTAGCGAATTTTTTAGCGTTTTTGATATATTTGAGTTTGAAATTCTAGGGTATTATTCGCAATTTAAAAAAAATATATAAAAATTTGTTAATTTCAATATTTCTAAAGCTACACATACATTTATCCTCAACAATTTTCATATACGAAAGAATTTCAAAATATTATTTGCAAATTTGTTATACTGATATGATTAACGCCTGAAATTATATTATGTTTACCTGACATTTATTTGTATTTCGTATGTGACCAGACGGTCATATTTGCACTCATGACGCCAGAGATTTGAAATTAAAAACTGAAGGAGCTTTATCTTTACTCTTTGCAACGTTTGCACATTGCACAATTTGTCATTGTCAATTGTAATCACTTGGTAACGAAGAATTAGAACGTTAAATTGTTTTTCCTTAAATAAATAGGTAAGTTTTATTTTTACATTCATAAGTAGTTTACGTATTTCTTTATTCTGTGGAAAAAAATTAATGTGCGTATTTGGTATTTGGCGACTTTTCATCTGAAAATGGAGACTTTTAGTACCAATTTAGCGAATACAACTTACGAAGAGTTGGCAACACTGCTCAAAGGCATATACCAACCATATATCCCCGTGGGGTTACATTATCTATGACCAACACTGTGAAAGGTGGCGACCCTGACTTCTCTACTCCATAAAGTGTTGTTACATATTTTCTGTTAGTAAACGAAAGCAAGTGATTAATTAATTAATCAATTCGTCCATTTCGCCTAGTGTCTAATCAAATGAGCGACTTCAACTTTCTGACAACGTGGTGTTTGAAATTGCAATATTTAATTAATACACTTGCGTGTCAGTTGCAAAAACCACTTCTGAAACTGAGGTTAAGTGTCATGCGTGTTCACACAAATTGTTATTGAATATTATTCTTTACTTTACAGATGGTGTAAAGGGCCACAATTTTGTTATTGGAGTATTTCTAAATCGTTCCACCCAATGTATAAAGACCTCTCCTCGTTTAATTAAGGTAAATTGCGATCAGTCAACATAAGCAGCAAAACGGTTGCCACATTTACCAAATAACACTTCGTGCACATGAACAGAACAACTAAAAATAACATCCGACTCTTTGAGAGCTATTTTAAACCGCTATAATGACTTTATAAGTCAATGATAGATTGTTGGTAGTAACAGCCAGTGTTATAAAGACCACTAATCTGAGGTTAACTTTAATTCGTTGTTAAAATAAACAAAAGCACATCAACACGTTAGTGCTTATGACATTTTAATCATTAGTTATTAAATTTTGATGCGCTTTTGTTTATTTTAACAACGAATGAAAGTTAACCTCAGATTAGTGGTCTTTATAAGACTGCCTTTTATAGTGATTGAGTTTGTAATGCAATAATATTAATACACAACCGTGCCAACACTATTTTTTATATCGTAGTTATCATGACCGAAAGTGTAACTTTATGCTGGTGGGCTGTAAAAAACTAAACGCCATGTCATGAAAACTAGCGACGAAAGTAACGTTCAAATATATGATTTGCAACCTTCATTGTAAGGATAGCAATACATTTATTTGTTAATGTATAAAATGTAATTTGATATGTTGTAAAATGTAATACTTTCAGTAGAAAGTGACTGAAGAGTGTATTTAGAACAAACCATTCCAGTAATGCATCTGAACCCAGTTGTATGTAAAACGTTATACGTACCTCAGGCCCAAAGAAAATTTACACTTTTGGAAACTTTGTTATCGAGTGTAAACGTTTTCTTTCGGGCTCTTTAGGTACACAAATAACTATTCCATTCAGAATATTAGCTTTAAAATAACTGAAGTTTTCTTTACAGAACAGTATATATTATTTATGTATTACGGGTATAACCAATATATTATGCAGAGTGCTTGAAATTTCTCGATTATGCACTTGGTACATACGTTTTATTTTATTTTGATTCTCGAAAAGGGCAAAAATCAAGGATTCAATATTTTGGGCACGGGCTGTAAATTTTTGGTATGCTGCATTTACTGTGTAGATTGGTGGTGTTGCTATATTGTTTGTTGTAGTACTTAGCAACTTTATAGTTTCTTGGGCCATGAAAGCCTGCTATCGAGGGTCAATAAACAAGCTTATGGTTCCAAAAAATAAATGAAATTATTTGCAATTTGCGAATTCTAATAATACTTACTTGTTCCAGGTGTGGCAATCTCAGAGGTTCCTTTAATCGTATATTAGTGAGCGAAAAGGTATTACCTCCAAGCAGCATTAATCTAGCAATGATGACCACTAATCAAGGAACAGCAGATAATAAGTTTTATAGTTCAACAGAAGAAACTTCACTGCAGGCATTAAGACACTTAGATGGTAATGAAGATGTTAAGAAGTTATCTGTCAAGCAAGAAGTCCTTGAAAGCAATAATGACATCAGTATTCATTCCGAACTTGATGTTAAATGTGAATTGAAATTAAAAACCAAAATTATGTGCCCCAAAATTCAACAGCAAAGAGTTTGGTTACACCTATGAAATCTCATACAGGTAACAAACCTTCTCTTGTGCTGTTTGTAAATATACTTCAGCATACAAAGGTAATTTAGTTAATCATATGCGTTCCCACACAGACAAAAAACCTATTCTTGTTCAGATTGTGAATATAAATCGATTCACAAAAGTAATTTAGTCAGACACATGAAATCTCATACATACAGAAAACCTTATTCTTGTTCAGTTTGTGAATATAAATTTAACCAGAAAAGTGATTTAATCAGACACATGAATTCTCATACAGGTAAAAAACTTTATTCTTGTGAAGTTTGTGAATATAAATTTGCCCAGAAAAGTAATTAGTCGCACATATAAAATCTCATACAGGTGAAAAATCTTTTTCTTGTTCTGTTTGTGACTATAGAACTGCAGTAAAATATAATTTAGGTAGACATATGAAATCTCATACAGGCGAAAAACCTTATTCCTGTTCTGTTTGTGAATATAAATTTATCCAGAAAAGTGATTTAGTCAGACACATCAAATCTCATACGGGTGAAAAACCTTATGCTTGTGCAGTTTGTGAATATAAATTTTCCCAGAAAAGTCATTTAGTCACACATATAAAATCTCATACAGGCGAAAAACCTTATTCTTGTTCAGTTTGTGAATATAAATTTGCCGAGAAAACTAATATAGTCGCTCATATAAAATCTCATACAGGCGAAAAACCTTATTCTTGTTCAGTTTGTGAATATAAATTTGTCCAAAAAGGTAATTTAGTCAGACACATGAAATCTCATACAGTACAGTTGAAAAACCTTATTCTTGTTCAGTTTGTAAATATAAATATACTAAGAAAACTAGTTTAGTCATACATATGAGGACTCATACAGGTGAAAAACCTTTTTCTTGTTTTCTTTGTGGTTTTAGAACTGCAGTAAAACTTAATTTAGTTAGACATATGAAATTTCATACAGGCGAAAAACCTTATTCCTGTTCTGTTTGTGAATATAAATCTACCGAGAAAACTAATTTAGTCATGCATATGAGGACTCATACAGGTGAGAAACCTTATTCTTGTTCAGTTTGTGAATATAAAGCTACCCAGAAAAGTAATTTAGTCACACACATGAAAACTCATACAAGCGACAAATCCTTTTCGTGTTCTGTTTGTGAATATAGAACCACAGTAAAACGTAATTTAGTTAGCCATAAGCTATCCCATAAAGGTGACAAGCCCTTGTCGTTCTGTAAACAGGAATAGGACCGCGGTAAAATCAGCTGGCACCATCGGATAATATCATGTTACTTAGATGCTTTTCTGATGCCAAACTCAAAATGCACTAAACATGCAGCTGGATTTTATGTACCATTTTATTGACTTTTCACGATCTGAGGCATGCACTGACTCAACTAACTAGATCGTGTAAAACTCCAGCTTTTCTGCATATAATGATAGACATTCTCTCTGAACATGTCTAATATATGGAGCTACATAAATTCTAAAATATCGTAACCAAACAGATCGCCCGTAGAGTAGTCACATATGAATCTCATACAAACGAAAAACACTTTTGTTGTTCTGTTTGTAAATATACAGGGTGTATCTAATCGGTCATACAAAAGGTGCACTATGATATTCTACACCTAAAACGAAACCGAAAACCCAAGAACCAAAATATAAGAAAATTAAGATCCGTAAATATGGCAACGTTATAAATATAATGCACAGATGAATACATAGATAGGCATGATGTTCATATACCACCCTGGCATGCTGGGTAAAATAATATTGTTGTCTACGACAGTGGTTCTCAACCTTTTTCTTGCGCACCCCCTAGCATGTAAGGTGTTTCTCAAGCACCCCTAAAGACTATTGTACGTATACATAGTGTATATTATATGTATATATATATATACATCCTTTTATTAAACCTGAACATTAGGTATTTCATACTATCCCGCTCCAGCTATTTGTAGAAAAGATAGAAAAAAATGAATTGCATATGGGGTGTATATATGGGGTGGGAGAACCGAATCTGTACATATACATAGAAATAAGAAGTTGAAATTACTCATATTATCATATTAACCACACCATGCTAAACCAGTATATTTTTCGCACTAACCTGAGCCAAAATATACAATTTTATGTAGTTGAACGAATTCTTCTGAACATTCAGCGTTGCCACAGTAATACAGTTATTATAGTTTTATTTACTCGAGGATTATGTTACTGGTATCAGTTTGCGGAAAAGATATAAAATTCAGATTTCAGTAAATTCTGCATTTTGATTTGGGCCTAGTAAACCCCAGGAATAAATCATGAGAAAATTTGTTACAGATTTTGTAGTGCGGTGTAGTTGCAATTACAGCAGAAGTCGCGGTGGGGGAACAATTTTTGTTCAATCCTGTTATTGAAAATTACTGTTTCCTACTTAGATACAAAATGTGAAAGAGTTTGTTTTGACCATTGAAACTATTTACATAGCAAACGGGTGAGCGAAAACAGTGGGTGAAATAATTTTCACTCACTCGTTTTGTCAATACACATAAGCTGAACATTCAACCAAATTTTATTCATAACACTAATACACATCAACAATAATACTTATAAATATGAATGTTAACATAACAATTGTTAAAAATCGTTGATAATACCAGGGAATTGATTTTTCGCAGACCTCTTCGGGTTCAAACTTCCAAGCAAATTTCTTGCTGGTGCTGCTGCCCGTATCTCCCGTAATAATTTTTTCGCTATCTCGATTTTATTGGTCACTGACTCTTCTACATAGCTCTCAGCAATGATGAGGAACGCCAACCTCCGTGTCCTTTAAGGATCAGGATATCAGCAGCAGCATTCGCCAATAGTGTTGCCGATGTCCGCTGAAAGCAATGTCCTGTATATAGGTCGACATTCTTGATTTGCAGGTAGCTTGCCTACTAATCTAGGTATGTTGGATAAAGTATTATACCCACTGGTTGAACTGTACATTTCACTGATCGATAATTCAAGAAAAATCTTCCATCGCCAAGAGTATTAGGACGCAACGCTGCATATTTTCGATATATCGCTAAACAATTAAAATTATTTTGTTCAGCACCAGTCACAACAAAAGGACGCGTTTATAATGTCTTTAAAATATTGACAACTAATATATATTCTTTATTTTCAATATCAGTGGTTTTAAGATTCACTAACTCGTCACACCTACTGGCGCCCATAACTGCCATCACAACAACCATTTCATTAGCAAGTAAATCTCGTCGGGAGCTTGATTTAGAAACTTTTCCACTTCTTTCTGATCAAATGTCTTCGCTTTCTAGGTTGATAGCCTTTCGAATTACTTTTTAAAATCGCGAACAAGGTCTTAAACCTACAAAATTACATATATGATTACAACCGGTAATTAATTACGAACTACGAAACTTACTTGCTTATGTCTATTTTCTTCAAAAACCAATATGGTGGATTTAAGCATCGAAAATGTAGACCATAAGGAAGGGGCAGCGTATTTTCTATTAATCCATTGAAATAAGCAACCACTACATCTTCAATCACAACATTTACGTTTCTGTCTCCATCCAAGACCGAAATTTTTCCAACTTCTTGATGTGCCTGTTTTTAGATTTTTGCGGGAGTAGATTAAATGTGACTGCATTAGTTTCTTCAGAATGTCATCTGGTACAAATACACCGTTGTCTTCCTCCATTTTCTCTACGAAAAAGGCTGGCACACACTTTTGCGATGAAAAGTTATAATTTGTTGAACAAATGAATTGTTTGTTTGATGAGAACCATAACAACGAAAACTGCCTCCTAAATGTTTTTGCAATTATAAAAATTAAAATTTGTTTTATTGAATTTTAATAGCAGGATTGAACAAAGCACTATACAACACTCGTGGGGCCGAGGTCAGTAGCTCAGTGGTAAGCATCCTGGCTACTGATCTAAGGGTCGCGAGTTCGATTCCCGGTCCCGGTTAGGTTTTCAAAAATAAAAAATGCAGATGAAAGCCTCTACAGAATGCCATCATTCGGAAGTGATGTAAAGCTTGTGGTCCCATGTTACTACGATGTGTAGCATGTAAAAGATCCCTTGCTAGGGTTGAAACTTCTTAGTCTCGGCAAAATTCTAAATAGGACTTTGACCAAATGACCACAGCAGTCGGTGTCTAAGGTACCTGGTACTCTGCATTCCTAGACCTTGTCCATTAACAAACAAACAAACAAACACTAGTGGGAAACTAAATCACTCACTTGTGTGTCGTTCCACACTTAGTTTCTCCACTGGTACTGTAATATACTATTGTCTGAAAACATTTTTTCGAAAATGAGACGGTTTCTCATAATTATGCAAAAAACCTATTTTTATATTTTGGTTCGTTTACAGTGCTACAAACCCAAATGAGTTCGTTTATACAGCATTTATTTTAAATGTCAAAATATGTCAAATTTTATTTATAAAAAAGGGTTCAAAAGGCACAAAATAGAAAAAAAGTATAAAAAACTCGTGTCATAAGTTATTTAAATACTAAGAAATAACCCCCTACCACCAAAATATTTAAGTAGAATCTAAATACGCATTTCGGCAGCTAGGCTGCCATCTTTAGTAAAAGCTAAAACAAAGAAAGCTGGCAGCAGTTAAGAAAACACTTCTATACTCCGTCAACTATCAGAGTCTAATCTAAGTCATTTATACACTCCTCCTTTGGACTCGTGTTGCAAAATCTTCCTAATGAAGCTTGTCCTTTAACATACTATTTTGGACTGGTTTTTAATAACGAAAGCATAAATACACTATTGCCAAATCTATTGGTTCAGCTTTATCGGAAAAAGTATATACTATATACAGAACTCAAAACAGCGCCAATCCCTAATGCGCACATCCCTCGAACTTGAAAATACATATATCTATCACACCTGAGCCATTTTAATCATGCAATTTCTACCGTCTGGTGATTTTTTAACCCGGCAAAGCCGACTGAGATGCAAGCAGCTAGTATTACGCTAATAGAACGAGACTGCACCAATAATTTTTTTAGCTTAAATAAATTTTTATTAAAGCAAAACCTACCTGAACCACATATATGGTTCAGGTCCGTCAGGCTGGTTCAGAATTGTGCATACAAATACCCTCGAGTGGTTCAGCTTTGTACCATTACTGTATCTATATATATATTGAAATGGTATTTAACCCGGTACACAACTCTGCTTGCAGATTCAATAATTAAAGCAAGTCAATAAAAGCACAGAGCTGGGGTAAACAGGCATCTGCAAGAAGTCACATTAGAAATTTTAATTTATGATTACATCGGTCAAGCATTGCCGATATTAAATGAAATTACTTTAGAATGAATGGCAATAAGGCAGAGCTCAAATCGTAAATTAGATTCACAGTTTTATCAATTAACGTAAATTACGAGGTTGGTGCAATGTAAAGCCAATAAATAATTCAACAAATCTATCACCAAAGGGATTTATTGCGTGCAGGTTAATTAAATTTGCATATCAGTTTAATTAAATAAGTACAGTTCTATGAACTTTTTAAATAAAGGTAAAAAGGACAGAATGTTCAATACAGTGCAAAAAGAGCACAATACTAGATCGAATAAGGCTAGAAGAAAAGGGAGCAGTGATATTTGAAGATTGGTGAAATTCAGACAGGGTTTTATAAAACTGCAAGAAAATCACACTACAGGAAATGGACAAGATTTGTGTTTATAATAAGTCAGTGTAATGACACAAGTGAACAGACAATTAAAATAAAACTTTGTGAGTGGCGCTAGAACTTAGATAAATTGCAAACATGAACAAACAATAATTTAGAAAATAAGATTATGTACAGTTTATAAATTAAGTTGTAAATTTAGATTATAAGTAATTGCATTGTATTCTCATAACATCCGTTTTTATGTAGCCAGATAGGCAATTGTTGTTAACGAACAAAAAAACAACAATGAAAATAAATTAATTACAGACAAGCCAATCTGTGTCTCCAGTTTATTTAACTTTTAAACCATTTACCATAAAAATAAATAAAAAATAATTATACCGGCGTGATCAGCATTTACAGTGTACATGTGAGTGTGGGTAAAAAATCCAACACATAAAAAAATATTTTCTCCGGTGACCGCTTCCGACAAGATCGGCAGCCCAGATCCAGTTTCCGATCATCATTTGCGGGCTTCAGCCTAGTTCCAGAGCCTGAGAGAGGGTGTCAGCAGTTCCGCCCGGTGTGTACGAGACCAGCACAGCAGTTGCAGCATCCCGGGGGTTCAGGATTCAGCCGCAAGCATCAGGAGAAGCTGTCTGAGGAAGTTGCCGCAGCCTAAGAAAGATCAGGTTAGTGGTGCCAAGCAAATAAGCGTACTAGAGCTACGAAATTTACCATGAGGAACGAGCCTTACTATCCGTCCCAGGATTCTTCCTCCTGACGTCACACGTGGATGTGTATGACGTAAGATTAACTACCAAGTTGGTAATTGAACAACTATAATCATGAAACTTCCGGTCAGTTGTCAAAGTCAACGGTTAAAAGTGAGGTTAGGTCGTTACAAAAATATAATATAATAGTTAATGAAGTGCATTATATTTGCACGGCGAAGCAAAAACAAATAAATAACATTTAAAGTAATTTTGCTAACTTTTGGAGTTGATGTGTATAAACCTGGGCATATTTTTTTAACATTGTATTGAAATGAAGCTTGGTCTTATCACTGAATTGTATTATTAACTGGAAGAGCAACTCATACGACCTGCGCGTGAAAATATATGTGCACATTTGAATAAAATAATAGGGTCGACACTCGCCCACCGGGGGTGTCGTGCGTTTGCGCAGTTTAGATTGTTTATCCATCACTCAGCTGTGCGCGAAAATGACATAACCTAAATTTATTTTGAATGTTTTCGCGTTTTAAATTGGAAGGCAATTAAGTTATTAGCCTGTACGAGGAAAGACAATTTAGTGAACGCTAGCATAATACAGGACTTCTTCAAAACGCTATGCAATTCCCTGGAGGAGCATGAGAACTAAATAACGAAGGCACCAGTTCCGCTGCAACTCTGATCGCTGTACAGAGGTCTTCCTTACTTGGAAAGATGTCACCGATGCTTAACCTGGAAAGGGTCAAGCGCTATTCCAGGTGAATCAGTGGTTAACATGGCTGCAGGAAGCGGGATTCAAAAAAGAGGAGGGTGATGAGTAAACCGAACCTATGCGACATCGACATATTGATATACTTAGGAACTTACGAAAGATGGGATTTGCATATACTGAACCCCATATTTTTCGAAGAAATTGCCTTTTTGTGAAAATCGACAATTGATTCCTAGTGTTAAATATTTTCGGTAAGTTGTCTCATAATTGAAATAATAATTAGGTAATTTGTTCTGTCCATTTTAGGCCCGATGATTTTCAAATTGTGGAAGCCAGAAAAATATTCAAATCGAGTGCTGTTCCTGCTCTAAAATTAAGGCCAATTGACATTAGAAAGCAATTTAGTATGAAAACACCAGATTATCAACGAATACTCCAAATTAAGTTTTAGAAATGTAGTACAGAAGTTATTAATATTATTATGTATTTAGACTGTTTAGTTGCATGTATGTGTTTTATATTCTGCGCACTTCCTACTTGGTATGAATGTTGCTCGACATCGAAAGGTAAAAGAGGCTAAAGACAGTGAATGAATGAATGTGTTAATAGAATAAACTAGAATAATTTTATTCGAACCTCCGTAAACAAGTATGTTGAACAAATTATAAATAACTGCATTAGTGAAATGTTTTGTAATGTACTTTAATTAATTTTTATATTCGACAGATAGATGAATACTTTTGGTTCTTGGTATATTAAGGATGTTAAGAGTATGGGTTCTTTTAACTTGTGGTTGTTGAAGTATGTGTGCCCTGACTGTTATTCTTCTATTAAAGTATCAGTTCCATTTTTTGAATACGTAATTACTCACAGCTAACTGCTACCTATATAATAAAGTTTATCGGTTGCAGGATATTAATACCTTGTTTACATATACAAAAGTAGGCTGGTAACTAAATCATAACTGATCTGTACGGTAATAGTCCATTACCGTACATGGCAACCATAACCGTACAGCAACCGATAAACTATTGAACAAATCACGGATGTTATGAATCATAACAGCCTCAGATGTTTTAAAATCCGAGCTCGCAGAGCTCGGATTTCAATACAACATCTGCGGCAGTTATGATACTCATAACATTCCTAGAAATGTTAATAGCTATAACATACCATTTGTAATTGTAATAAACTAAATAGTTCCTTCTCGCAGCAAAACCTTCACGTATGGTTGCGGAATACACCCTTCACTGCTACTCGAAAGGTAGAGTGGTTGGATAAATCCTACAAACACTGGCAGTCTTGGTGCAGACAATTGTTCAAGTAGTGTTTGACTTGACGTTAGGCCTAATTTGTAAGCACATTCAACAAGTTTTCATAAAATTGCTTGAGAGTATACGCAGTATGTCCAGAAAATCCTGAGTATACCCTATGGGAACACCACTACTTATATCTATATTTACAGATGGAATTGCAACTAACAATGAAAACCCAGAAATCACTGTTTAGATGTTTAGTTAAGATGTCAGCTAGATAATATACCATGAACCATGATATCTTCTTCTTAAGGTTTCGATAGCAGTCGGATACCTAATCTAATAAATATATTTGTAAATGTTACTTGTTTCTTACTAGTTAGAATTAAGAATTAACTTATTAAATCAAATTGAAATTACCAAGAAAAGTTTTAAGTAATCCAGTTTTAAAACCACCTATATTAGAAATAAATCAACTCGATCGTAATAATGTATTTAATACACTACTGAACAAACCGATGAGCGTAAGATTCATAACAATTTTTAAACAAAATATTAATAAATGTAATATAACGCGCTTAAAGTAATGTAAATTAAATATATTTGCTAATTCTGGTTACTACAGTATAATAAATTTAAAGAGATATTAACGCATGGATGTATTAATAGATCCATGTATTGTAGATGATCCTAGCCGGTTCGGCCACAGCGATCATTGCTAAATTTTAGTCTATATCTTGATGTGTTCTCTGGTGACTATGCCACCCCACTTTATTTCTAAAGACTCTGCCACAGTGAGAGCAGTACAAGTTTCCGTTTTCATCATAGGTGTAGATAATGACGGGAGTCTGCCTTTGTTTTAAGTCCTGTCTCTTCCTGTCTAGTTCTTGAAGTCGCCCTTGCTCATATTCTTCGACTCTGGAGTTTATGTACCTCCTCCAGAGATTACGATTAGTAGCATCGCCCTCCCATGTGGCTAAGGGTATATTACATCGTTTTATGTGGCGTTTCATCACATCCTTATACCTAAGAGTTTGCCCCCCTACTTCCCGTTCTCCATATAGTAGCTCCGAATAAAGTAGTTGTTTCGGATATCTGCTAGAAGGCATTCGGAGGACGTGTCCACACCAATGTAGCTGTTGTTGCATAAGCATGGCTTCCATGCCTTGCATGTGAGCTCTCCTTAAGACATCAATGTTAGTAACGTAGTCCTGCCATTTTATGTTCATTGTAGAACGAATGCATTTCAGATGTATTAACGATACAAGTTTGATTGGCAAAACGAGGCGGTGAGCTAAGTTTTGCGGTCGATGCTCTTATTAAAAAAAATAAAAATAAATTACTTAATTTTAACACCAGGTCAAGCCATTTTATATTTACGTATCACTTTCACTTGATATATCGCTGTCAGTATCAGATGCAGAAACGTGAATTACTAGTGGTTTAACTGCTTCAATAGCTTCTTCGATGAGCTTCTCACGTTGGTACCACTTTGTGATGAGCGTGCTCGTATGCCGTACACAGTTTTCCCAAACATCTGGACCAATGTGCTCTAAGGCTTCCTTCCACATTGCTAAAACCTGTGTATCCCCGTAACCATCTCTACCTATATGCTTATTATAATAGGTTTTTGCTTGAGCCCATACTAATTCTATAGCATTGAAGTCGCAGTGATATGGTGGCAAGCGAAGAACTTCGTGGCCTTGTTCTCTGATGTACTCATCAATAACATACCTTTTTGGTTTTTGATTTAGCTTTGCTAGCGCTAATAATTCATTTTTGTTCATATTGTTTTCAATTGACACATTATTGTTATTCAACCATTGGATAATTTCAGCTTTTCTCCATGTCGAAGTGGGTTGCTTTTCAAGCAACATGCTGTGATATGGAGCATTATCGATAATTATTAATGAAGGCCCTTCCAAATTGCAGACAAGCTGTTCTTTTACCCATTTGAAAAATAAATCACCATTCATTTCTGTATGATAATCAGCAGAAATTGTTTTTGAAGCAAATATTAAACCTGCATTATTAACAAAGCCTCCCGTACCACCAGCATGCAGAATGATGTAACGTTTGCCATCATAGCCTTCAGGTTTACGGACACTCTGTCTTGCCATGATTTCATTGGGTTTCCCTTAGAGTAAATCCAGGTTTCGTCTAGAAAAATTATATCTCTAATAGGAGACTGTAAAATTTTCACGTATTCTCTCATAAAGTAGCCTCACATGGCAGCAATATTAGTTCTTTCCACTAAAAATCTTCTATTACTTTCCTTTGCAAATTTAAAGCCGATGGAAGGAAGAACTCTGTGTAAACTGGTTCTGCTAATATGTGTTATTTGTTTAGCCCTTAACTCGGTATTCCACGTGGCCAACGTAACATGTTTTTCTAAAAATTTACAATTAGTATAAATATCTTAAGGTAACATCAAATTTAAGTACTTTGTTGATACATGTCGTATATTGTATCTCGAATTGCCATCTTCACACCATCGTGTAAATCAGTGGACTTTGATTTACGTCTCGGCCTTGATTTTCCTGGACTAGATAAAATCGGATTGCTTTTAATTCGCTGCTTAATGGCTGTAACACTTGACTCACTGATTTTTAATGCATTTGCTACTCTCTAAAATTTAGATTTATTTAATATAGCGTACTATGAATAGCTTTACGTACCTACTTCACGAACTGCAGTTAGTGGCAACAACGGTCCACTAAAGTACTCTAAAAGCGAAAGAATCATTGCTTGGGCCTGCGAATTTAAACGTTTTCCAGGCATTGCTTTCCAAAAGTTCAAAACAAATAGGCTGAAAAGGAAACGCAAACGTACATAACCTAACCATGAAATTTACGAAACCGATTGCATACCTGATAAGAAAAACGCTAGCAGTAGTAGTTCTGAAAAGAACTGTTTATAATGCTAATGAAGGCCAGGAAAACTGCGAAAATGCACTTGAAACCAGAAAATGAACAATCAGAATAATTTGACAGAAGCGCGAAGTCAAATTAGAAACCAAATTCATAAGGCGTTGCCCGCAGCAGATCAAAGTTTGACAGTGCTGTACAATTTCTGTTTCACTCGTATTTACTGCCAGCCCTATGGACACACGTCGTAACTTAATGGGCGCGATAGCAGAAATCAATTACTGTTGTTTTCTTTGTCTATCAAACGGCCACCAATGTAAAAATGCTAGACAACTATTTCTTTGATTACTTCATATGCAGATGACGTCAGGAGGAAGAATCCTGGGACGGATAGTATGAGAGAAAGCCGATCCCAGTATTACAATAAAGCAGGAGTTCCAGAAATTGTGAAAATATAAGTTGAGGTTATGTTAGGGACGCGTTGAAAACATCTGAATTGCGAAGGAAGCCGCCAATGATCTAAAACAAAACACGATTTGAATTACCTGTTAATTTGTTCATGGATTTGCTTTTAAATTCACTATAATCACACAGAAATGAACTGCACGTGGAATCGATTTGCTGATAGATATTATTGACAGCGCGGTGAGTCTGCGTGTTTGCTACTTCTGAATTTCATAGCCCAGTGGCGTAACACAGGGATTTTTATTTTGAACAAATAGGTGAACCCAACCAGATTTTGAGTCCATGCCTACCGAAAAATAGAGCTAGCCATAATTTATCTAACTTGCAGATGTGCGCAATACTAAAAAGGGCAAAACACTGAATTCAATGAACCCATGGATACAGTTAAAATTATTTGTTTTTAATCAGTAAAAATTTGATTTTAAACAGAAGTAAAAATATGTGTAGGGTGTGTATTTATTTATTAAATCATAATCACATAATAATATAACATATAATCCCTTACAATATATGACTTACAGGCCGTGACGACCCATTGCCTTGGTTATCTTTTTCCATTCTTCACGGTCTGCTGCTTTTCTTGTATCTTGTATTACTTCCTCCTTCCATCTGCTTTTTGGTCTCCCTCTAGCCCTTACTCCTATCGGTTTCGTCTTCATTACTAACTTTGTCATTCTGCTATTTTCCATGCGTTGCACATGTCCTAGCCATCTGATTTTTTGTTGTTTTATATAATTTCTTGTGGCCTGGTCTAAATCCAGCTTGGTACTCTCCCAGTTCCTTCTCTCTATAGGCTTGCAGTTTGTTTCTTTGTATTGTGGCTATTATTTTGTAGGTTGTCTAAATCCAGCTTGGTACTCTCCCAGTTCCTTCTCTCTATAGGCTTGCAGTTTGTTTCTTTGTATTGTGGCTATTATTTTGTAGGTTGTATCCAGTAATACTATTCCTCTATAGTTGTTGAAAACTGACCTATATCCCTTTTTATGTAGCGGCGTTATTATCGCTTCCTTCCATTCCTTTGGCATCTCCTCTTCTTGTCAGATTTTACTAACTAAATTGTATATCATTGTAGTTATTTCCTCTCCCCCATATTTAATTAATTTGATTTTCATTCCATTTTCACCTGGGGCTTGACTCCACATTTTCTACCTCCTCTTCTGTTTTCTCTGCGCACATTCTTGCTTCATGGTCGTCCTTGTCGTCATTTTGGCTTGTTTCTTCTTCACCGTTCAGCAGATCTTGAAAATAAATTCTTCAGCCCATAATTACTTGTTCTTCATCACTTATTCTTTTTCCATTCTGATCTTTAAAGGCTGTAGGTGCTTGTTTGTAGCCTCTTTTGGTTTGTTTTGTTTCATGATAGAAATTTTTTATTTCTCTGTTTTTATAATAATTCTCCATCTGTTCCATCCGCCTTTGCCAGATATTTCTCTTTGTTTTGCATATTCTTCTCTATCTTCCTGTCTTCCAGTTTTTATCATTTGCTTTCTTGCTTCTAATTTTTTCGCTTGCTGCTTTTCACAGTCAGTATTAAACCACTTAGTTGCCCTTTCCTTTTTCCCCTTCTTCCTTAGAACTTGTTCTGCTGCGCTCTTTAAGCAATTTTTAATCTTCCAGTTTTTCTCGATATCTTCTTCTTCCTTTCCTCTTTCTTTTTTTCTTGTGTCTATATTCTCCACATATTGTTTTTGCCAATCTTGTGGTTTTAACCATTCTACCTTGTATTCCACTTTTTTGTTGTGGTTTTATTTCCTCCTTTTCTCAAAATTTCCTTCCATTGTGACTGTTACTAGGTAATAATCAGAATTCACATCTGCTCCTCTTCTAGATTTTACATTTTCCACCATTTTCACATACTTGTTTAGTATCAGCATATGGTCCACTTGGTTAGAAGTCTTGCCATTCGGTGCTACTCAAGTCCGTTTATGTATCTCTTTCCTTTTGAAATAAGTAATTATAATTTTACAGTCTTTACCTGCTGCAAAGCCTACCAATTTTGCTCCGTTTTTACTTGTTGCTTTCTGTTTACTATGTTAGCCAATTCTAGGTCTGAAGGCTTCTTCATTTCCAATTTTGCCATTGAAATCTCCTATTGTCTTTATTTGGGTGGGGTTTATTTGTTCATAAATGTTTTCTATGCTTTCATAAAATTCATCTTTGGCCTCTTCTTCCTTCTCTTCTGTGCCCATTTATAATGTTTATAATATTGTTCCCAACTTCCATTGTGATGTAACATAGTCTTTCATTTATTGACGTGAAACTTTTTGTTTTCTCCTTTACCTTCTTTGCTACTAAAAATCCAGTTCCAAAAATCCGTTTTTTGTTTCTGCTGTTAAAAAAATATAATCTTCCAAAGATATTTCAAAGTTGTCTTTTTGTTTCATCTCTTGAACTGCCAGCACTTTTAGGTCGTGGCGTTTTGCTTCTAACTCCAATTATTTTAAAGCTCCTTCGTAGTTTGTGCCTTGTAAGTTCCATGTGCCCATTATCCATAGTTTTTGTTTGTTTTCTGTTTTGTTTGCTGCTGATGTGTCTTATTCATTGCCTGGTTCGTCTCCATTGTGTCGTTTTCTTGATGATTGCTAAGTGGTTTTTTGGTCGCTTCTCCTACAATGCTCCCACCTTGTGATCCCATTCATAATTTTCATTATTGATGGTTAGCTTTTGGTAACCTACTCTGACTCTCTTCCAATGCTTTTTCTTTGTATTTCCATTTCCTTTACTGTAAGATCGTTTTCGATAACAATTTTCGAACCCTTTAGTTTGTTTTTCCTTTCCATTACTTCTTTTTTATCGATCCAGGAGCTGAATTTCACTATTACTATTTTGTCTTCTGCCTCCCTTCCAATTGAAAATGCTTCTTTTATTTCAGGTTTTATATTGAATTTCTCTTCTATAAAATTCTTTACCTCTTCTTTTATATTATGATCTTGTAATTGGGCCCTTTTGATTACTATGTTGTTTCTTTTTTGATGCTTATCTTGTTCTTCTATCTTTTTTTCCAGTTTACATAGCTTTTCATTCAGGATCTTCTTTTGTTCCTCCCATTTCTTCTCGTTCTTTTCCCATTCCTCCACCATCTTTTTCAGGTCTTCTTGGTTCTTCTGGAATTGTTGCTTCAGTTCTTCTTGACCTTTTCTTAAATCGTCTATGATTTATTTTTCATTTCTTCTAACATTGTTTTTATGGCTTCCATTTCTTCTTTTCCTGTGTGCCTGCTTATATCGCTTTGGTTTGGCTTATTGCTAATCTTTGTCTTCTTTTTGTCCTGGGGCGATCTTGAGATTTTATTACTTTTTTTGAACGCCAGTATTTGGGTTTCCCACTTCTCAAATTCTTCTGGACTTTCTGTCTTTCTTTTCCGTTTTTTAATTTCGTCTATTGACCTAACACTATTTGCTCTATCCCTTCCTTGTTGATTATTACTAATCTGAATTTTCTGCACACCTACTGGTATTTTGCCTAGTCTGGCAATAGCGCAAATTTTTCGCGCGTAGCTTTACTCTTGGCAACACTGTTATATTAGGTTAACTAATTCTAACCTTACTTATGTGTTTTAATCTTCTTTTTCGGGGCTATTTGCGTGTTCTTCACTTTTCCTTTAGCTTCTTCCTATTCTCCTACCTTCCTTGTTCGCTCTACTATTCTCTCTAATGTACTATGATTCAACTAAGGCTCAAAATTTGGCTAACTTAGTTGGAGCACTACACTTTAATTTAACCTTCACCAGCGGTTCCAGAGTACCAATCATAGAGTTAAGTTTTATTTTTGCAAAATAAAAAATGACGTTGATAATTATATAAGACATTGAATAATTGTTTTCTTCAAGTCAGAGTCTACAAAAACGTTCTGACGTATGTCTAAAGGCTCTTTCCACCTACATTGTAATTTTTGTTTTGAATGCAGAAATTTTATCATTTGTTTGTTACTAATAGATAAGAACTAATCATTTTTTGGAAAGTTGCCCACTAAAAATTCATTTAATTCTATTTTATTTTGAGTGAGCGGCACTACGGGTGCATTTCTTTTCTTTAAGGGGGCTTGTGCCTCTGCAGCCTGGAAACTGAATGAAAAGTTCAATAGTGTATGTATATTTAGCTCATTTATAAATTGAAAAGGTTACGATTTGGTTTAAGTATTGCACCAGAGATAATGTGCCTTATTTTTCACACTTGTTAAAACAATTTTCAAAAGAAATGAATTTTGTGATAGTGAGTATACTCTATTTTTTAATTCCGCGGACAATCTTTATGCAACCTAAAATACTGTTTCCAATGAAGCCTTCATTCAACATTTTTAAAGCGTACAGTCCACGAGGGCAATGATTAAATATGTGTCAAGAAGTTAGGTTGTTTTATGTGTCAGTTAAATTAATGTCATAGATTTGTTTAATGTTAATTATAAAGTAAGGAAAGAAACGAAATTATATTTATGACTATTTCGACACTTATATTCACTTGCAGCCATTTTTATCTAATGAATTTATGAGCTACGAAAAGTTAATGACAAATTGACACTGTCAAGCTGGACTAACGTTAGGATCCTTGATTCATAAAATTAAGTCTCAAAAAATATTATCTAGTTAACTAGTATAATGGAAAAATGAGTTGCATAACTTTGTGTGTCATTACAAAATAGAGTGTAGCTGTATTATTCTAAAAATATTGGCTTTGTGGAAGGTAGTCTAGAAATTACTAAAAATATGATAAGAAAAGATCACTATGTACCACTGTTAGATTATAGTAACAGTGTTGTACCTACAGTAGGACTTACTCCTTTATAGTTGGTGATGAATAGGAGACTTATAAATAACATAGCAGTAAGTAATAACTACTTGTTAGTTTCTAAAGTAGAGAACAAGGAAATAGTCCATATGAACATCAGTACAGAAACAGGATGTAGCTAAGCATCATGATAAAACTACTAGAAAAACAAACGAATTTCAGCTTGATCAAAATGTTACTACAAGAAAGGGGTTGTGTATGAGCCTGCAAAAATTGTAAAGAAATGTAACAAACCTAGATCATGCGTGGTGGGAAGGTAAACGGTCAAATTTAATAGTTGAAATAGCTCACATTTGATAATGAAAGACAGTTTAGCAATGTCAATTATCTTGATGTGTGTATAGTCAGTTTTTACCTACAAGGAACAATTCAAATTTCTTACAACTAAAACCTACATCTGGAATTGACTAAGACTACTGTTTTACACAATATTAAGTTGCATATATTTTGACACGTGTGTTGACATATCAGTTGTTCGAAGCGTTTACACATCAGTTAACAGCTTTCTGTTCGTAATTAAACATTATAGGTGAAATAATTCAAAATTGCCATCAATTTTTGTAGTGTATTTTATGATGGTACATTATAGCATGGTGTAAAGAATACAAGGTGAAACGTTTCCGGAGATGCGCAGTCATTCAGAAAGTAGAGCGGAGATGTCAACCAATCCCCCATGGGCCTACACAGGAAATCCATCATGGTCGCGATCATGGTGTAACCATGGCCGCGATTGTATATTGTTGCTGGCACTGTCAGTCAATGTCAAATTCGAGGTTAGCAGGTTAGGTTTTTCGTCAATCTGACGCAAAACCTAACCTAGAATTTGACATCAACAGCATCTTCAACAATACACTTCAGTACTACCAATCGTGCCATTTGTGGGTCCATGTCTTATTGGTTGAATTTGAGGTCCGCCCACATTCTATGGAACGCTACACCTGTATTCTATGCACCATGCATTATAGTATAAATACGCCTTTTCAATTACACCTCCTAGTTTAAAAACGAACTATAGTAATATGTAAGTTATTAACAGTAAATCTGAGGATGATAATGTTGAACGTATAAACGCAGTGGCAGCACTGAGATTGACAGCCAATAGAACAAAGCAAAAAATTTGCCGACATGTGATATGTAGAGCGATCGAATTTTTTTTTCCTGAAGCGACTGATCATTGTAAAAGAAAAAATGTCACGTCGTACCTTCAGTCGATAAAAACCCTAAATTATTGAATTTCAAAAAACTTCAAAATGCTTTCGATAATATTGTCAAACTTTCGTCAAGAATACAATTTGAGGTTATAATGACAACAGTGAGGACACACGTTCAAATTGCAGAACATGCTTCGCTTAGAAATGTTTTCAATCACTCTATATGAGGCTTATGTTTTAAATTAAAATATTGAGTTGTGAGTTACCTAGTAACTTGGTTATTGTTAAGACTGGTAGAACTTCAAGGAATGAAAAACTAAGAACATTGTACTATATCTAAACAAGCTTGGTGTTGTCTTTACACTTTTATAATAAATTCTTAATAATTATTTTTGAGTTTTTGTGTTATTCTTGACAATCATTAATTATTAGTAGAAATAGTTCCGGTTGGCGGCCATCTTGTTCTTCAGTTAAATGGCCCAATTAAATTGATTGACGTGCCCACATATGTTAACTAAATTGAACTTTGATTAGACTCTCGATAGAAATTACGTAATTTCGATGGCAATCTTGTTGTATGATGCTCTCTCTGGATCATACTATTACCTGTTGCACTCATTCACACCTGCCATGTCTCGACTTGTGTAAATTGTTTCTTAGAACTCGATTCCTCGTTCTAAGGTTGGTCTTTGTCGTGCCTCTTGTAATGTTCGTATTAATTTTTTTTTAAATCTTGCCCTGGCTAGGATTTGCATCAGCATTTGTTAGGACCAGATTATTCTGCGCTCTGATTTAGAAATCGGCAATTTCCCGCCGTAATTAAGCTCATTTGGGCAACGTTAGTCCAAATCCAAACCTACTTACTGATACCTGCATATTCTGGCAGCTGCACAGAGCGCGGGGTTTTCTGGCGTGATCTTCACGGATCTTCCGGGTTTGCTCGTATAAGCAACTAGTAGTGGTGTCGTCATCTCTTTTCTAAGTCTAGGGGATGCGTCTCTGGTGGTCCCGGGCAGCATAAACGGTGCCAAAACCTATAAATACTCGGTCGTATCCAAGCAATCATTACAATCACCGTCGTCAGGGATTCCATTACGAGTTAGGTTTTGTTAAACCCAAATCTTTAATCTGGATGAAACATCCTTATGTTTTGATCCTTCAAACACAAAGGTAGGATCTTAAAAGACTCGAGCGGTATTTCGCCACACCCATGGCACTGAAAGAAATAACACATCAATATTATTCTGTATCTCAGCAAGTGGAGACAAACTGTCTCCATTTATTTTATGTAGTATTTAAGAGGAAACTGTATTTTGATATGTATTTTACTTAATAATAAATAATAAAATGATCTCTGATTTTTTGAATTTACTTTAAAATTTCACATATATTGTAATGGTATTAAGCCCACGAATTGGCTTTCACTGCAGTGCAGGACAATCAACAGAATCAGTAAGCACAGAGTTGAGATATTTTAAATAACTGCAATGGTAAACAAAAGTAACATAGTAAATGCATAGATAATGAAATGCAAGAACTAATAATTAGAAGAGAAATGCACGCTAAGACAGGACATGTTCAGGGGGTTTTGAATTGGCTCGTTAATTAATAATTTTAAAATGAAAGGTTTGTGCACATGCAAAGCCAAACCGCATAAAATGTATTTAACACAAATGGTTTGTTGGCTGCAATTTGAACACAGCGTAAGTTTGTTAAGTCAAAGCATAAGATGGCAAAACATTGTGAGTATAGCAGAAAGGTAATGGCAATGGCTAATTAATGGCAACAGTTTGAGGCAAGAGACATGGAAGTGAGGAACTCAAGAATTAGTGAATTTATAAAAACAAAGTGAAAACAGAGCAGAGCCGTGATTAAAATAACGTTTGTGAGTGCAACGCAAAAAGACATTTTTAAATTATAAGAATAAAAGAAAATAACTTAGTTTTAAGAAATGTTAATTTTAAATTTAGATATCAAACTTTATTCTGTTTGTAACTTTTTGTATCAAAACTAATTTCCTTAAACAAAAAACCATTCAAATAACTTAGCAACCAGATTCGAATTTGTTTAGGAAACTGGGGAGAACAATTGCAATAAATTAATTGATAAGTGTGTGAATTTTGTGCTCCATTTCAAACACTGTTTTAATTACAATAAAAGTATTTTTACTTGTTGAAAAGTGTGATTGCTATAGTGCCCAAGTGCAGATACAAGTATTTGTAGCAGTGTCCGCAGCCTAAAAATTAAAAATTTCTCCACCCGATCTTCGAGGTTGATCGGAAGGCGAGCACATCAAAATTTCGAGGCCCATCTACGAGCGAATAAAGCATCCAGAGCAAGAGGTCATCCACCCAGGAGATTAGTAGAGCGTGCAGGAGTATCCTGATAGAAGGTGGCAGCCAGGGCAGCATCTCCAGCCGAGGGAAAGCCACGGCGCAACCCAGTGCAGCTTCGTTGCAAATCGACCAGATTTTACAAGGTAGGAAACTAGCCTAAAAGTTAAGGATCGTCGCTAAAACAAAAACGAGCTTAATTGCAAGCGGGAAAAATTCAAATGACTTACCTAATGCATTTTTCATGATATTTCCTCGAGTTTTAAGATATTCAGATCCGCGCTCTTGCATCGTCATAATTATTTGTGTCATCTGTCAAATTGAGGATTTTTTTGACCTACCGAACCGCACGTTGAACTAATAACTCGATGAGCTAGTCCATTGAATTTGCAGTTGAATAAAATATTAAAAGGGCATACAACCATTTATTTTGTAGTAAATATTACATTTCATTTTAATCTACATTTTATTTTAATCAGACCACTAGCCCGTTTAGAGACAATTTCACTGCAATATACTGTAAAATAATGTCACAATTATAATTAAGGTTGGAGTATCTTACAATAGGGTTTTACCTAGTATCTCACAATTACCTTCCTAAACATGTCGCAATTGAATTTTGTTTACTTCAATTGTGACACCCTGCACAGTAGAAAAAATGTAACAGATTTTTGTTTCTGCAGGCTTATGGATGTTACATATACAGTGTGTACATAAAGTAAGGAATAAATTCATTATCTAGAAAAGGAAAAGCTTTTCGGAAAAATCCTCGGACACGTCAACCTTTGTTTTAAGATGCGCATCTTTTTACGTTCTAGTCGCATTGGTGACATCATTACTGTTCCGGATATGACGTCATCGACATTTTTTTCAAATGGCAACCTCTATTTTTGACAGCGCCATTTGAAAGAGCATATTTTTCTGCATACAGGACATCAAAATCTATGTCATGTTACATAGGGAAATTTTCGAGAAAATTAATGTTATAACGATTTAATTAATTTTAATTAATTTATTTTATTCAGTTAATTGAACAAACTAATTAATTAAGTGTTGAAACTGAAGTCGTTCCTAGCTTTGTAAAGGTCTCTTTCTAAGTCCTAAAACCACTCTTTTTATTATAGCAAAAAAGACATTTTGTCCACAATCACCTTATAATTGAAGTTCTATCCACACTTATGAACCGTCTAAAGTACCAGTTTATCCACTAGTGGAATAATGAAATTACTTGATTCCACTAGTGGGATAAAACCATGTCACTTACTACTGCATTGTTGGAAGCACTGTCAAGCTATGCCAAATTCGAAATTTGTAGGTTAAGTTTTGCGTCAATCTGTGTCAAATAACAAACAAAACTTAACCTATTAACCTCTCGAACTGGACATAGCCCTAGTAGCACAAAATGGTTGGGCCAACGTTGGCTTATTGAAGTGTCCCACAGTTGGCCAACGGTATGTAATGTCCTCTTTTACAGTCAAACCCCAACCATCGATTTCCCAACTGAGGGCCAACTATACACATTAAAGTATTCCCAACCAGCATCCAACAATTGAACAACCAAAAGCCAACAAATAATCTAACTCAGCTTTCTGTATTAATCGGTAGGTATGAAAAGACAAATAAACAAGTGTAAATAAAAATGCCATTTATTATACACAAAGGAAAACATAAATACAATACTTACAAATCTTGTATAAAAAAAGTAAGTTATAATATTTTTGAAAAACGAATAATTTTCAGCAATATTAAAAATCACCAAGTATATCAACCTTGCAACGTTCAGAAAATAAGGTTTATGTTATTTTATTTTATTTACTTCATCCCCACTATCATCACTGCTGCTTTCCTTTTTCTCACCTTCGTTTCTTCCTATGTAGAAACTACTTCTGATTCACTTTCGGTCTCCTTTAGCGCTTCTCTTGCTTTTAAAATATTTTCTGGAAATGCAAAGACAAAATTAATATTAAATCCACGTCATTTAAATTTGACCCGCTACAAATATAAATCGCACTTCAAAATACAAATATAATTATTATAGTTTAGGCAAGGTTTATAAATTTTAAAACTTTATATTGCTATTGCAATATCTAGTTTAAAGTAGAATTAAGGTTGTAGTGTGGGGTGCTAATAGTTATTAAAGTATCAAGGTCATTATGAGCAAAATAAACCTCCAAAATTGTTAGTGTACAAACCAAGAGCCGTTGGCCCGAGGTGTGTACAACAATCGCGGCACTTAGTTCATAATGCTTTCAACGTTGTATGTCATACCAGTTTTATTATCTAATTCAAGTCAAAGTGATTTTGAATTACATTTTCCTAGTTATCGCTTGTAATTTTCAATGGAAACAAATAGTGTTTATTTTATCCTATTATGTTACTATGATTATAAGCATAACTCCTTAGCAATAAGTTGCGTTATGATGCATTTAACAACACTAGTGTCGTTAAGAAAAACAACATACAATACTTTATTAGCATTTAATCACATGTTGGCAGTACTGACGTGTATTGTCAATCTATGTCAAATTCGATGTTAGTAGGTTAGGTTTTGTTTGTTACTTGACACAGACTGACGCAAAACTTAACCTGCTAATCTCGAATTTAACATAACCTAACAGTGTTACCATCTTACCAGTGATACCACCACAGCCGATATATGTCTCGCTGTTGTAAGGGTCACTAATAACAATTTTTCCTTTTAAAAAAAATAGAATTTTAGGATAAAATAAACCGTGATACGAAATACGTAACGTCATCTGCTTTCTACATTACTCGAGGATTTTAAAGAACTCGCTCGTAACGTCGCTCGTTCATTCAAACTATTTTCTCGTAATGTAAAAAGCTTGATAACATTACTTGAATCGTAAATTACTATTACTTTTTCATAACATTATAAAAAAAAATTTCCCTAGAGCGTTATTTTGTTATAACATACCTTAAAATACAGTAACTATTATCAATTAATATACCTACTGGTATGATATAAACATTATAAATTACATACGAGATAAAGATCTGTTTGTATGTAGAAACAAATTTGTATTCTCGATTTTTCTTGAAAACTGCTATAATTTTAACCAAACTCAACAAAAATACTTGCAGACAAAACTAAGCTTTTTAATGGGTTCATTAACGATACTGAAAATAAAGAGCACAGAAAACAATCCTGTATGAAAGAAATATTGCAAAAATCTATTTTTCAACTTGTGCTACTTTGAGACACGTGTTAATATAGATCCCAAAACTGCAAGATGACTGTGTAACGTTCGTATACTGACCAGTACTAGAAAATATTCGCTTTACAGCGTACACCATCCACGTTTCACATACAGGATCTCCATTAACCAAACGGAGGCCAAAAACTTTCTTGCTTCCTCGATGTCAACCACTCATCATCTCGAACTAGTCCAAGCAGGCCTGCTTCGAACTCCACAGCATGAAACATGTTTGTATATTCTTCTAAAAATTAGAAAAAACAAGTTATGATATTGAATATATAAGAAACAAGAGTGATCACAAAGTACAATATTTACAGAAATAAGTACTCATATCGGCCAAAATTGTTTATAGCTAATTTGTTAGGTTAGGTTGTACGTCCCTTTTCTATTTATCCATAATGTGGGTTATTTCAAAACATAAATAAGTTACAGTACATGAGGATCATATTATTCTTAATTTTACTTACCAAATCTTGGATATGTATATGTAGGAAGAAAAGGACCCACAAGTACAAGAACAAACAACGCAAGCTCGCATGGATAATGGCGCCGGGCGCGTTGCAGAGGGCAGAAACCACGAACAGCGGGGTTGCGGTTGCTTGGCTCGCGCAATGCGCAATACGTGATTAATAACATCACGGGGCATGCGTCAGCTGTTGTACAAAAACTGATTGATAAACGTAATAGACAAATTTATTTATGATCATACCAAAATTTGCCATAATTACTGATGGAATTAATAAATTGCCAATTGATGAATTGGCTTCAGTAGGTATTCACTCATTCAACTTCGCTGTTATAAATAACTAAAATTCACAACAAAATATTACAGTTGGGCCAACGCACGGTTATTGTTAATAAATGCAACAACTATCTTCCTAGCACACTGATGATATCCCAACGCTGGGCCAACGTATGATTATTGTTGACAAATTCAACATTTATTTCATTTTATACCAATGTTGGCCCAATGTAGGATATTAGTTGGCAAATCTACCAACCATTTACCAACCATGCCAACTATATCCCGACGTTGGCCCAACAATCTGTGCTACTAGGGAGACTGACAATACACTTCAGTACTGCCAAACGTATAACATTTGATCTTTCGGTACTTTCCAAATTGTCACTATGACTTTTCATGGCTGTCAATACAAAATGTATGTTTTTTACTTCCTTTTACGATAAAGGAAGTATTGGATTCACCTCAAAAATTACAAATTGAGTTTTCAACAGATCTTTACGTTTTAGAGTCCCCTGAATTAATTAGTTTGTTCAATTAACTGAATAAAATAAATTAATTTTAAATTACTATAACATTAATTTTATCGAAAATTTCCTTATGTAACATAACAAAACTTTTGATGTGTTGTGTGCAGAAAAATATGCTCTTTCAAATGGCGCTGTCAAAAATAGAGGTTGCTATTTGAAAAAAATGTCGATGACGTCATATCCGGAACAGTAATGATGTCACCAATGCGACTAGAACGTCAAAAGATGCGCATCTTAAAACAAAGGTTGAGGTATCTGAGGATTTTTCCTAAAAGCTTTTCCTTTTCTATATAATGAATTTATTCCTTACTTTATGTACACACTGTATACAGTTTGTTCCAGGATTAATGTTACAAGAGGTGAGATGGACTAAAAGTTTTTGAATTTTATTTTAAGATTATGGAATTAGGTCCTGCTTGGTCTGAAGAGAATTTTAAGAATATTTGCAGTTTTTGACAAAAAAAGTCGGCCTTAACAGTGAAACGAAAACGATTTTCTTTTCAGGTAAACTACCCTTTTTGTACAGCAAGGGTAGATAAAGTAGCACTTTAACATCAAGGGTAGATAATAGCTATTTATACAACAAGTGCTAAAAGTTTATGTTTATGCACGAGACATGAAAATTATGAAACAAAGCCGAAGGCTGAGTTTCATAACATGTCGAGTGCAATAACACTTTTAGCACGAGTTTGCATACAATATTTTTTCTACGACTTTAAATTTTCTGATATTAATCCATAAATGTGGATTTAACAAAGGTTTGCATTTATGACAGTTATAATTTGTCATAATAAAGAGATGGCCTTGACGCGCAGGTGAATGTTTGTGGAGCCGGTACTGTCAAAGTCAGTTATCAACGGTAATTATAATAGTATACATCTGGCTTTATTCATTACATAACGCTTTAATTATTTAAAAAGCACTTTACCTCTAACGCAAGAAGTAACTAGAATAACTTTACAACCTCACTTCCAGCTCGAAATTGTAGTTTTATAATCTCACTTTACTTTATAACACATGTGCTAAAAGTAAACAGCTGATCTAATTTTAAACACGCTAAATTCTAAAACGTGAAAAAAGTTAGCGCTAAAAGGCCTACTTTTAGTGGTGGTCGTAGAAAAATTATTTTAATTTTCTAACTTTTATTTAAATTAAATATTACAGCTTCGTATTATCCTAGCAACCCAATCTAGCTACTGAGATTTTAAAATGTGATTGACTTTCCTTATTTTCTTTTGAAATTGTTAAAAGTGCTTGCTATAGAAAAAAATTGTATTATGCACGACGATAAAGTTATTACTATCCACTCTTGAATCATTAACGTCTCGACGTTAAACGATTCACTCGTGGATAAAATTTAACTTTATCGTCTTGTATAATAAATTACTATTACCTATCGCTAATCTCTTGATGATAATTGAAAGAGGTGGCTTTGGAGATATTTTGAAAACCAAAAATCCGCGTCGCCAGCCAGACGAAACCAGAACAATACTACGGCTCCATCTGCTTGCCGTGCGCCTCGACCGTGCATATTTTACAGAAATATTGGACAAACAGCGTCATAAAATTTATACCCCAAAGTACGGAGAATTTCGGCCAAAAGCACGTACTCGCAAACAGCGAGCAATAACCCATAAATCATCTCAGGTTGAACGCGCACCGGCCGGAAGCGATAGGCAACTTTGACATAACACGGCATCGGGATTCGAAAAAACGCCCGAAACAAGTACATCGCCGCAATTAAGCATGTTTGGAGTCCACGGAGGGAGGAAATTAGCCGCTTTCCAGCAAGAGCAATCCCTTCCTTGTATCATTTTAGTGGACCGTGCGCACATCAAAAACAATAAATCAAAACAGTTCAAGCCAAAGCGCGATACCGCTAAGGGTCCAATAAAATGAAACCGCCCGAACACAAAAGAAATTCGTAGGCGGCGAAATTAACGAAAGCATTATCAGCGTCCTGGGTTATGCGGTATCAAAATACAGAGAAAATTAAGGCGCATTCGATGAGCCCACTGGGCATTTTGAACTGAGGCCGACGTCTAAGCGCGAGCGAAAACCAAACACCAACTTTGATACACGGAGACTCCGAGAGGATTAATTCGCGCAACGAATTTAGCATGAAAAACCCCCAGTCTAGTGTCAAAATGATCAGCATCTTGTCAGCAATGCAACACAGCTGAAATTAGGCCGTTAATTAAACGCGCCACGAAATTTCCCCACACATCAGAAGCAGGCATTCGTCCATCCTCCCTATACCAATGAGCGTCGAGAAAGCACTGCACAAAGGACTGGGCTCCTTTAAATCGTGGAACATTTACCAGAAGAAATCACTCAGCCTCATCCTCGAGTCCCACTAGCAATCCGCTCTCCAGCGTGAAGGACCCAGCGCCCAAAGCCTTTCTCGGGCTTCGCTGTCAGAGCCTTCCACGGACTTTGCTATTAGGACCATCCACGGACTTCGATGCCAGAGCCACCCACGTACTTTGCTGCCAGAGCCCGTCTCGGACGAAGCTGCCAACTGCCCACAAGCCATGGTCACTCCAACGTAAGCCTTGTCGCGACCCAGCGAATGTGCATTCCAGCGCCCGCCCCCCTCTCAACGGAAATTTTTTTGCCTTCCAGGAGCTGTTCGGATCGTTCCCGACGCTGTCCCCGGACCTTCTTCTAGCCCAAGCCGTCAGCGCTCGGTACCAACTTGATTGAAGACAGGCTCGTGCACCCGGATACCATCACCACCCCGACGCGCTGCCCACGGACCCGGACCAAGGCGACACCCCCGACGCCACCACTCCTCAGGAGGACACCCTCTTAAGGAGCTCCCTGGAACAGCATTTTTTAGACTCACCCTTCGCCGTCCTTCGTCGCCGCTTGAACTATCAACCTCCCGCCTCCGGATCCTCACTTGGGACCTGGAGGTACACCTGACCGACGCCGAGGAGGCCGAGCTAGAGGCTCTATGGAAAGCAGCCTGTGACCCGAGCATTCTCCATCGCGGACCCCGTTGGCGAATGACGGAGGCCGCCCCCTTCAGCCATCGCCTCCGAAAGGCCGACCAGCATCAGCGCCAATTACCCGAACCACCGCTAGGAAGCCGCCCCACGCCAGCCGCCGCCCCGAGAGACCGACCAGCGCCAGCAACGCCCTAAGCGGCCACTCCGGTCACGCTCGCCGCCCCCGCGAGGCCACCCTGGGCGCTCGTCCTGGCCACGGTCTCGCACCGCCTCCCGCAGGACCACGTCAGCTTAGGCCCCGATCACGGACGCCACTCCACCATTTTTTTTGCTTCTTGTATATACGTTCAGTAGTTTTATTTCGTACTGGGTACGGAAGTGACGAAATCATTGATCAGTTGAAAAAAGAAAATCAACCGGGAAACAGCAATCTGTATCCGATGCTGTTAATGTATAACGGGTAAGACAAGTCGTTCTGCGTATCCCTAATCGATCAGTTCAACGACATGCGACAGCATTACAAATGTCCAATACAAGTACCCGAAGAATGCTGCACAAAATGAAGTTTCACCCGTACGAAATGGCAATGGTACATAAGTTAACTGATAGTGATAAACAACACCGCGTTGAGTTTTGTCGACGTTTTTTGGAACTGAGAAATCAGCAACCCGATATTGCACAACATCTATTCATGGGCGACGAAGCGCACTTTACATGGCACGGTAAATAAGCAAAATTTTCGGTATTGGGCTACCGAGAATTCTTGTGAAATCTGGGAAAGGCCCTTACATTCCCCAAAAATTACCGTGTGGTGTGCTGTATCATCGTCAAGAATCATAGGCCCATATTTTATCGAAGATAACGGTAGAACAGTCACAGTCAATTCTGAACGGTATGCACATATGCTTGAAACATTTTTTATACCGCAACTTGACATTGAAGAGAGAAATTACTTTTTTCAACCTGTCATACTGCAGGGATAAGTATAGAAATTCTGCGTCAGACATTCCCCAATCGACTAATTTCTCGAAACGGTGATCTTAATTGGCCTTCGAGATCTCCTGGTATTTCTGCCCTAGACTTTTTTCTCTGGGGATATTTAAAGGGCAAAGTCTTCAAGAGTAAACCCAGAAATATAGAGGAGCTCAAAAGAAATATCCGGCAAGAAATTGAAGCTATTCCGCAGGACATGCTTCAACGAGTTATGAGTGATTTTTTCCGATGCTTAGAAGAATGTGTGGAGTAGGGAGGAGGACATTTAACGGATACAATATTCAAGAAGTAAAACTCCCATACTTACTATTTAAGTTTCCATTATAGTTATTTATGTATTTAAAGCAATTATTGTGTGATTGCTAATTAAAAATGAACAAAATGATTTTGGCTTTCACTGTATATATCGCATTCCAACAAGTTTAATTGAGAAGACAAATACATTTTTCGATAAAGTGCAAGACGTTCTTGAAATAACTCTAGCGACTTATCCATATGCAAACATTATTGTTGCCGGAGATTTTTATTTTAATTTTTTGGAGGACTTACGTTTTACGAATAAACTCAAAAGTCTTTTGCGTCCTACGCTCTTCGACCTGCTATCAATGAAGCAACTATGATATCTGTAGGTTTGGATAATATTTTTATAAATATACACAGTTATTATGAAGCCGAAGTTCTCACATCGGAAATATCGGACCACGACGTAGCATTCTCACAGTACGATCTGAAAAATTGTAAATCGGCATTTGAGAACTGCAGTAAACGTTATCGAAAATTTTCAGAAGATAATCTTAATTACTTTAAATATTTACTACATAAAGAAGACTGGAATGCCTTAAATAAAACATCCAGTCGAAACATGTTTACTATATTTCAGGATATTTTTACATATTATTCTGAACTTGTTTTTCCGTGGACAATTACTGCAATCAAAAGAAATACACGGACGCTTAGACGACCCTCGCCCGCACTACAAGACGCCAAAAACAAATTATTATTTCTTCATAAATTGTTGACGCAGTACCAAAATAATGTTATTAAGAACCTATACAAACAACAGAGACATAAATACCAGAAGTTCCTATCTGAACTTAAAAAACAGGAAACTGAACAATTTATTTATCGAGCGCCAAATAAAATTCGGGTCACATGGTCAATTATTATTAATAATGAATTGGGCAGAGAAAACAGAAAATCCAACCTTAATCCCGTCTCCGCTAGCGAAATGAACAATTTTTTTATAAGAAGTATAACAAATCTTCTAAAGAATCTGCAACATTCTAATCTATCAGCAGAAGAAATGTTACATCAACATCTCGACAGTAATACTAATAGCTTATTTCTTTATAGTACGGACGCAAAGGAAATTACATCCATTATTAAGGAATTTAAAAATAAGCGAACTGCGACTTATATAATATGTCACTACACATTCTGAAATTTGTGGCTTTTGAAATAGCTTATCCATTGGCCGAAATTATAAATTGCTCTATAGAAGAGGGGTATTTCCCAGAAGAACTTAAAAAAGCTAAAACCTTCCCTGCGTTTAAAAAACGCGACAATACTGATCCTTCAAACTACCGTCTGATAACAATCCTCCCGACTTTCTCCAAAGTGTTCTTTAACAAATTAACTTGATTTATAGACAAGAATAGCATCATTTCAACCCAGCAATTTGGTGTGAGAAAGAACCGTTCTACGAAAGATGCTATAGTTACTATCACTCATAGAAAACATAAACCTAGCTTTTAAAAATAAGATCTGCATGAATTGCATATTTCTCGACATGGTATGTCACGAAATCCTAATTAATAAGTGCGAGCATTACGGCATTAGAGGTAAAGCTCTTACCGTATTGCGTTCCTATTTAAAAAATCGAACGCAAGCAGTATGCCTGAACAATAAACTGAGCATGGAAACTATCGTTGCCCATGGAATACCCCAAGGTATATCCTTGGGCCACTCCTATTTTTGTTATACGTAAATGACTTGCCAGATGTCGCCGGTACTGCCTCCGTAATAAAGTTTGCAGATGACACCATTCTTTCAGTTACTGGAAGTCATAGTAGTGAAGTGGTGAACAGATCAAAGATGTGGTTTAGTGCAAATAAACTAATTTTAAACGAAACGAAAACTGAACGTATGAAATTTTCACTTAATATGACTGATATAATAAATGTTTACTCGTTAAAATAGACAACAAACTATCTTGGAAAGGTCATTTTAATTATATCCGCGCTAAACTTTCAAATAGTATCTTTGCGATATGTAGAATTAACATTGCAGCATCTAAGAAAGTAGCAGTACAAGTATATTACGCTATGTTTCATTCAGCACTGTCGTATGGACTTCTTGCTTGGAGTACTTCGAGTATAACTTAGCTAAATGACATATTCGTGTTGCAAAAAATGGCTGTTCGTAATATTATAGGTAATAAGAGGACTGAACATGCAAAACCTCTTTATTACTGTTGGTATTCTTTCTTTGTTTTCTTTAATTGCCTTTCAAAACCTTTGTTGTGTGAAGGAAAATTTAAAAAAATTTCGTATTCACACTGAAAATCATGATTACGAAACTAGATATAGTGCAGTGTTATTAGGCCCTATGGCTCTGCTCTGATTGCAGTTCAATATTAAAATTAAATTAAAGCACAGTAGAGATGTTTTATCTAGCCGCAATGATAAGTTAAATGTCATTCCGTAAATGCATTGAAAGAGGGATGCTTGTGTTAAAAAGAAATAAATCGATTAAGGAACGCAAAGGAGACAACTTGCTTTTCACAGGGTTAAGAGTCAAATTTCATAACAATTAATTATTAGGTGAGGCTGAGTGAATAGCCAAACCAAATTAAATAATTACAAAAGGGTTTGCCAAGTGCAGGTGATGAAGCGTAGAGTTCAACTTAACTAGTTAGTAAAATTTTGTTAACAATTCTAAAAGGGTATTAGTCAGGAAAGATCAGAACATTGCAAAGAGCAAATAGTGCAGGCGTAAACTAGCAATTGTAAGAAACATACATGCCTTGATAAAACTGGAGGAAAAGTAGACACAAAATTAGGCCAGGAAACGATGAAAGAAAGACAGTGAAAAACCAGGGAACAATTATGAAGGAAGTGAACGAAAAACTAATCAATGTAAATACGCGAGTGAACATGAAACGCACTTAAAAAAAAACGTGGAGTGGAGCAAAGATACTGTGACAATTAATAAAATGTGGACAATAATTTTAGAAATGTAAATTGTTTAGATCTAATTATTTATAAGAAGGTTTAATATAATATGTAAGTCATTTGAACTCAGTCAATGTCCTGTTTATATTTATAAGATTCGTTTTTGTTTAGAAAGGACGCAAAAACAATTAACAATTGAATAAAATTAATTCTGACATACAGTTTATGGGCTCTTATGTAAACCCAGTTTTTACATATCAAATCATATTTTATACAAATTAAAAGTATACCATCGTGTTGAGCACATCGCAGAGTACCAGTGAAAGTGTGGGTAACATTTTCCCAATAAAAAAATATTTGCTGCAAGAAGCTTCCGAAGCTGCGGTAGCGACCACTTCAAATTTACGAAGACCGATAGCAGCGGAATAAAGGCCCCGAGACCAGAGCCGACTACTGGGACACATCACGTGGAGCTGTAGAACAACGGCCAGCTGCAGAAACTTCGGGGACAGCGACTACAAGAGAAGATTCAAGCGAGGGCCCCCTTTCCGAAGAATGACTGCAGTTTACTTCAAAAAGTAGAGGTACTGTAAAAAGTTTATTTGCATTGTGAGGAACCGGAAACTTATGTACAAGCAATACAATACCGTTTGGAACAAGATTCAGGCGTATCCAAGCCTCCAGCTAACGCATTTTGCCAATTATTCATCCAAGTAGAATTGTGAGGTTAAGGGAGGTTATAGAAATTGCAAATCCAAGCCGCGTCTGTGTGACGTAGAAGAACAAATTAATCACCGGAACAAAAGACCATTAGAAGCGCTAAAACACTAGCATTTAAATAAATACCTGGTAGTTTGTTCATGAATTTTTCCAAGTCAAAAACCCTTACTGCAGTCTAATCAAACCTTTCTGTAATTTTACAGCCGCACTTACATTGCGACTGCGTATTAGGATTAATTTGGGCACACAGTGGTGTGCCAGCTTAAAGTTAAATAATAAATTAGCAGGAACCTAACCGTTTTGAACTGAGACAAGTGCCTACAGAGCTAGCGTTTTAAAAAATTTAAATTGCAGATCGATAAAACCTAAATTTTATTTGAATAAATAAAAAATACAACCATCTGATCTTAAACAGTCTAAATCTATAAATCTGTATAAATTTTATTATTATTAAAATTGCCGAGTCCATTGCATTAAATTAATTAGGCGCCGCAACTAGTGTACCTTTACAAATTAAATGACAACACCAACGTCAAGCTATCATAACAATAGCAATAGATCTGACTTAATCTTACCTCAACATAGATTAAAACAGTCGAGCAAAATGATGGTAAGAATTAAAATGCATAATGATTTGCCCCATTCCGTGCGCATATTGAACATAAACCAGTTCAAAAAACAAAAAAATGTATTAAAGTGCAGTTGTTTATATTCACTTGACGATTTTTTTACAGTTGGTGTTAATAATTGTACAATTTAAATGCGTTTCCCTGAGCAATAGTCAGTCAACTATCTGTTGCAGGACAGTTGAGGCGTGATTAAGGTGAGCTTTGATTTTCTGAAGATTAATGTGTCTTAACGAGCATTTAGCCTGTAACACATTTTAAGCAGGAGAGCGGAAGCCATAACTACTAGGCTATGGCGTCTCACTTCCTTCAAACTGTATTGTATTGTTTCGTTACTATCGCATGCATCATGTAAACATCACATTGCTATAGCGCCTCGAAAATCATTTATACACATTTGTTTAATTTGGACATCTTTAAATAAATGCTGTGTCTAGGTGAGCTCCAGAGTGCACGTAATTTTTAGTATTGGGTGCACTCCAACCGTGTTTCAATCGATTGTCCGTATAGAGTATTACAACAATAACAAGGACTGCGCATAACCTAACAAGTTCGATGGGCTTAAGCTGATTTGTAATGCACCGGCTTCTATGGCTCGAAACTATCTTTTCTGATGTAAATCAGTGGGTAATTTAAAATAATCAACGTTTGAGCGCCTCGTGTTCTAGCTTTTAAGAATTGTAGGCCGTTGTCAATGCATTTTCAAGTAACGATACATATTCGATGTGTGACTGTCGCTTTTAGTGGACGTACACGCTCAAATTATTATTTTATAAATCACAAAATTACCACGTTGCAAGCTAATCATCAACGTAACAACCAGAAATCGTAGCAAGGAGACCCCCGTGGAAAGTAGCGATGTCCTTGCACAGAATATCGTAAGTGAAATGCTCCAGAATAGCTTATTTACGGAGAAACTGAACCTAATCATCAACACATGTTTAACGAGATACATGGGAGAGATACGGAAAAAGTATGAAAATAAAATATTTCATTTCAGCAACTCGAAAAATCTAACTTAGACACCGACGAAATTCTAGATGCCTACGAGCAGTACAGCAGAAAAACAGCTATTTAGGTTCGATTAATATATACGAGTAATCTGTGGAACGTGTGGTACACTACTCCTTTTTGTTTTAATTTTTATGTTTGCAGGCTACTTTCAGCCATAATACCACAAGTGGTATGATTATCATCGCTGATATTTTCGAATTGAAATCGGTTTCAATGAGAAATATCACCGATTACTAATCATACCGCGAGTTGTATTTAGTGAGAGAATACAATGAACTATGTTGGCGGCACTGTTAGTCTATGTCAAATTCGAGGTTAGCAGGTTAGGTTTGCGTCATTTGTGTCAAAACTGACGCAAAACCTAACCTGCTAACCAGTTTTGACACAAACTGATGCAAAACCTAACCTGATAACCACACTTTTGTATAACAACAGACCACAATAAGGTGATACGAATTTTTGTTTTGTATCACCGCTGTGATACACATGTATCCAAGGGTTTTTATGCTTCCAATTGGTTTAAAAAGGGTCACGTGATTAATGAATTTTATTCTCAGTTCTAATATAACAAGTGGAATGATTATTATCGATGATTTTTTTCCGAGTTAAAACCGGAACCTAAATTTAACGAGTGCGTAGCACGAGTTAAATTTGCTGTTTCGGTTTTAACGAGTAAAAAATTATCGATCATTAATCATTACACGAATTATATTTGGAAAGAGAATATATTGAATGAAATGCAAAATATCAAATATTTACTTTTTGTTCTTAGGTTGGCATTGTTAATGTTGGTTACCCTGCTGTCAATTTTAAGTCTATGTCAAATTCGAGGTTAGCAAGTTAGATTTTCCGTCAGTTTTGACACAAACTTACACAAAACCTAACCTGGTAACGTCGAATTTGACACGGACTTAAAATTGACAACATTAACAGTGCCAACCTAAGAAAAAAATACAACCATTTATAATCACCAGTAAAACAGTTACGAAAATAAATTACTACCGCTGTGATAATGTGTAACTAGGCATTTGCATGCCCCTCATTGGTTGCGGCACGTGATACATGAATTATATTCTCATTTGAATATCTACTTTTACAGTGGAGACATGAATGCTAGCAGCATAAAAGCAGCTCACTTAAATATCTGGTCGTTACTACCGAAACTAGATTACATTAAGAGCATTATTACAGCCTATGATATATTCTCTTTATCAGATACGTGGCTTTCACCAAACGTAAATAAATTAAATCTTTCATCTAAAGATTATAATTTGATACGGTAAGATCGGGATAGTCGGGGTGGCGGAGTTGCGGTTTACATAAAAAACTCTTTGAAGTACAAGATAATTAATACAAATAATAACATATAGGCCATTCAGTAAACACAAAAACATTTAAATTATTTTGAAGTTGGCATTTACGTAAAATTTTTGTGCTAGGGATTCTGTATTTTGTTTTGCAAAGGTTTCCACACCTGCATAAAGGCGACTTTGAATTTAAAAATGACAATTAATATGTCATTATTTCAGTGTCAAAGTACATATTATTCTGGAAATGCTTGCCTGAACTTTTATAAAATGTGGTAACAATACCTATTAATAAATGCTACATCAATAGTATCCAACACAGTATTTGTTTAACATCCTTAAAAGTAGTTATGACAGATACCAATTAAATGTCACACTCCTAACCTATTTGTTTTAGTAACTTTTTGTAAGTACATTCCTAGACAAGAGATGCATTTTGGGAGTACACTCATGAAATTTTAGAAATCAAAGGCCACTTTGTGTTTTTATGTTTAGTGAACAGACTATAGAGCAATTATGGTTTATGATTAAAAACAAATCTGAAACATAAGTTTTTGGGGTAATCTATAGACCACCTTCTACAAATTATAAAACATTTGTAGACGAACTTGAGACGTCCTTTACATTATGTACAACCATATCAGAAAATATCATTTGTATGGGGGATATAAATATTAATTTGTTAGAAAAATCAAATTCATCCATGAAGTACCTATTTTATGGAATTTTTGGAATATCTTAATTTAAGTCAACATATTTTAGAGCCAACTAGAATAACTCAAGAATCAGAGTCACTCATTGGCGTCATTTTATCTTTTGATCCATCTTTGATTAAATGCTTGGGGGTAGAGGTTAACAATAAATCTACTCATGAACCCATATATTGTACTATCACTGCAGAGGTAGTTAAGCAAACCCCTGTTGTCAGATTCTATCGTGACTTAAACAAGTTTAATTTAAATGAATTCGTAAACTTCAAGCTACTACCATTACAAACATTTCAGCATATTAAATAGCAATTTAATGAAATTGATGCGCCTTGGAAAGCAATAAAAACTGCAAAACCGTATCTGCCCTGGTTAACTGACAATGTAAAACTAACGACGAAACTAAGGGATAAGGCAAAACAGATTTAAAAAGTTAAAAAGTGTTGTTGATTGGGAATACTATAAATCATTAAGGAATCTGACAAGTGCTAGTATTATAAGTGAAAAAGGGCGTACTTTGCATATAAGACAAAAAATTGTTTAACAAAACAATAGTGCACATAATTTAATCACTTAGTCTTAAATGTTAAAAACTCACAAACATTTAAAATTCCCGCAGCTATGTCTGACCCAAATCGAATTACTAACTTTTTTATTGATAGTGTTCTTAAATTGCAAGTAGATAAAACTGTAATAGTATATTTCAAACCAAGGTAAGAAAGTGCAATCTTGCATACCGAGCGCAAAGTTTATAAACCGAGCCGAAGGCGAGGTTTGTAATTGCGCAAGGTATGCAAGAGCACTTTCTTAACGAAGTTTGAATACTATTTTTTTCCCAGCCGGCCTCAGTGGAGCAAAATTTGACAATATAAAAATAATGCAACAGACTGTTAAAGTTAATGAGTAATAAATTTAGAATTATTATTAAATTACATTACATAAATACAATTTTTCACTGTTCATTATTTGTTTAATTTCGAAATAAATACATAATAGTGTTTTTGTCGTTAAAAAATCGCTTTACTATTTATACTTTTTAAGGTTATGTCCATTGAGGTCAAACTGTAAAAGCAGTTTTGGTTGGATTAAAAAATAAAGCACCGGCGCGCACAGTGATTTTTAGCCTCTCCTGTCGTGAGTACGCATGCGCGAGATGTTAATTTAATTCCTTCAAATGAAGGGCAGCTCACGGGGCCACTTTGCCACTTAAGGTTTCGTACTTATCTGCATCAAAAGGATGTGAACACTCACAGAATGCATTCCTAATTCCTCGTATAAACAGACTCTAATACAAGTCATAGTCAATTATCCGTCAATCCGTCAACTATCAATATGTCAGCTGTCAGAATCAGCACGCGTCAGCAGTCAGCTAACATGCGGTACAGTTTCTTCATAAAAATTGCATGATTTACTTTCTTACCTAGGTGAGAAAAACAAACTTTCTTACCTCAGATGAGGTGAGCAATGCCTACTATTCTAACCGGCTGGGAAAAAAAGAATTTTATTTAAATAACTTGAGAAGGGAAAGTGCTGTCAATTTTTTTTGTATCTGTATCTTAAGATGAAGTGGCTCGCTATATTGATGATATCAGAAGTAACGCGATGGGTGCATATAATTAACTTCTGCCTAACAGAGAGCGTTTACCCTGACATTTGGAAGCGCCCTATAATAATTCCAAGACCTAAAACTAGTGATCCGGCAGAATATTGTGATCTTAGACCTATTAGCATTTCACCTACCTTTTCTAAAATTCTCGAGAAAATTATGAATAGTGAAATAATGCACTACGTAAATACAAATAACCTGCTATCAGATATACAATTGGGATTTCGACCTTATAGCTGCACCACTGCCCGGATGACCATTACAGATGATATCCTTAAGGCAACAGACTCTGGAAGATTGACAATACTTACCCGATTGGATTATATTTAAAAGTTACTTTAATAAAAGAACTCAAAGTGTAAATGTAATGTAATCTTTCCTCAGCACGAACCATATTGCAAGGCGTGCCTGAAGGTTCGATTCTTGGCCCACTACTTTATATACTTCAAAATTTTCTGAATTTGTTGAACATTGTAAGATGCATATGTATGCTGATGACACGCAGATTTATGGCTCATTTCTACTAGTGATAGGCATAACCGGACAATTTTCATGATTATTTGAATAATCATTCCAATACATTTTGGCTCTCGATTCGTTTCGATTAAGTCAGCCGGTTTGCCGGTTCACCGTCATCTGCATCGACATCGTAACTTGCAGATAGCAGAGCAACCAAAACATAATATGTACGGTCGGCGCCTTAGAAATCGGGACACGTAATATGTTCTTCTAGTCTTTGGAGTATTCTTGCTCCGGTTACTTCATTAATGTGAGATGGCATTTCATAATTGACAAACAATAAACAATCTGACGTAACAATTAAAACCATAATAACTGTAAAAACCCAGTTTATACACTTAAAAAATACATGCAAAATATATCATAATAGTGTGTAGTGTCCGATTTCTAAGGCGCCGACCGTACATTATGTGTTATGTATTGGAAATTAAGAGGTATTTATTAAGAAGTGTAGAAAGAAAGAAATATGCCGGACTACTTGCTAATCGCAATAAAAAGTGGTAAAACGTTTATCTTTATCGATCGGGCGGGTTAAAGGCGCCGCCTCTTGTTTTAAACCTTTAGAGATGTAAGCAAATAAAAAATTGTTTTATAGCTTGATGCGTTTGCAGTTTTCAGGCGTTCAGGTTTCAGGTTCCCAGAATTTGATAATGTTTATGATAGGAGGTAGTTACGCGATAACCAAATGGTGTTTTCAATACAACTACAACCTGCTTTGTTTATGAGTTATGACGTATTTATATTTACAGAATTTTGAGCACTGCGTAGGTAGCTGAGATATGGCACGAAGTACCTTTGAATAGAGGTTTTATATTCAAAGCGTAGTACGTATCAGCATGAGGTTATTTTTCATTCAAATACTTGGAACGAAAACCGAGTTACATAGGTTATTTCAATAACCGGTTATTTTTCATTCGAATAAGCCCATCACTAATTTCTACCATTTGATTTTAACCAGGGGATGAAAGACATTTCTAGTGACTTGAATATTTGATTTGTTAACCAAACATTGCCTGCTTTTCAATCCATCGAAATCCAGTGTTCTTGTTTGGTAGAAAAGTTGACTGCGAAAATGTAAAATCTATAGTTCAAATTACACTCAACAGGTCAGTAATACCATTAAAAGAAAATGGCAAAACCTTGGGCCTTGTTTCGGACAATAGTTTTAGATACAGGGCTCATATAAATAAATGTATACAAAAAGCATAACTGAATCTAAAGCTACTGTATCCACATAGATTGTATCTGACTAAGGATCAAAAGAAAATGCTGTGCGATGCTCTAGTCCTCTCCCAGTTCTCATATTGCTCAGAGATAGACTCACCTTGCTTAGATTATGATTCAGCTGAAAGGATACAGAGAGTTCAAAACGCTTGCTTAACATTTATTTATTGTATTTGATCATATTTCACACAAATTAATAGACACTAAATGGCTTAACATGCATAATAGACGCTTAGTACATACAGCTTCATTATATAATAAAATAATTATTAATAAAAAACCACCTTACCTATATAATAAGATAAAATTCTGAACAGATGTACATAATTTAAACTTAAAACACAAGGGTCTTATTACACTGTCACAGCACAATATAACATCAACAATATATAAAATGAAATACAATAATCATTAAGCCCGTGTCCCACTGTAAAAGTTTTTATAAATTGGTTTTATGATTTTTTTTATAAAAACGTGGCGATGTCACTCCCCATCAAAATATTTTTAAGCTATGTCCCACTGTCAATATTTTGTCCAAAGTTTTTATAAAAACTAGATCAGCTGTTTGCATAACACTGAAAAGTGAGGTTAGGTTGTAGTTTTGACTAAAACAGCCGCCTCTTTAACAAGCCTTTTATTATACTGTTGCATTCCTTATTACAATGAAAAAGTTAAGTGTATATAGAAAGGAACTTTTGACAGGGCTTACAAGTTTAATTGGTTATGCCCTAATTCAGAAACAAAAGAAAAAACAAAATAAACGTAAAACGTAACCTTAACACAACAGCTTCGCAGGAAGTGGTGGCCAGGAATGAGGTTAAAAATGTTGAGCATGAACGTTTTAAAACGGAAGTTTCGCGCGCCTTTTCAAATTCTCAGTAGGCTGGGCTTAGCCATCAACATCCAATGAAATGTCTGATCTCATCAAAATTATAGAAACCGCTCTATTCCAAAAGTGTTTATAAAACTATTTTACGTGACGTCATCAAAATACAGCACCGTCACGTAAATTTCAGTGACGTCATTTTTATAAAACTGTGGGCTGTCACACTATCAAAATTCTGTTTATAAAAATTTTTAGAAAAATGTTTACAGTGGGACACGTGCTTTAAAAAATTACCTACTACTGCCTCGAAATATCATTACTTTAATATCTTTTAGCACAGAATTCATAACATGCCGCCTGCAAATATAATACAGCTAGTTTTTCATATTCATATGGCTTTGCTAAGATATATTTTAAATAGAATTTAGTATAATTTAACTTCGGCACAATCTGCCGAAGTATTACTTTTGGGCTAGCTATTTTCACTAATTTGCAATTTTTGCAGCAACCGCTCAATCTCAACCAGACCATAATTATATGAAATGTCTCATGAAACTGCATAACTTTGGCGTTAATGGAAAGTCAGAAAATACAGTTCTGTGAAGGCATTCCGCCGGCGGATGTAAACACCCTACCTCGAGAACGACATAATCTATCAAGATAATTTTTGCGTCAGTTTGTGAGGAATATTAATGCAAAGAACCGACAAGGTTTTTTCTTTGTATGTTTTTCATTTGTATTCGGGATATCAGTACTAATAACCGCTATGTGGCCATAGCACTACGCGGACTCAGTGGTGCAGTGGTACCAAGCTGAGCTGCTGAACTTAAAGTCATGAGTTTGAATCTAGCTACAACAATAATTTTTAACAGTAATCAAAAAATGCAGGTGCAAATTGCTATCCCTTTACATCAAAAGATAAAGGTTCAAGGTAATTTCAATTCCCCCAACTGGGGGCGGGCTGCTATAGAGACCTTGCGTCCCTCTTCAGCCAAGAATGGAAATTTCAGGATGGGTGAGAGCAAGGGCGTAGCCAGGATTCCAGTTAGAGGGGGGCATAAATGTAATTACACAATCAACTACTATTATTATTATTATAGTTTCATTTCATTTTTTACAAATTACAAAAATTATAAGTTGAAATATCATCAGTTTCCGCAAATCTGCTGCAGATCGTAGCTTCTTTTTTTAAATGTTGTATAATGTGAATTGCAATAACGATTATAAATCAACTGCCTTTTGCTCTTTATAAATGTTTAGCTGCCCCTCCCTGGCTACGCCCATGGGTGAGAGAAAGGAGAGGTGGAATATGGGGGACAGGCCAGGAAAGGTGGGAGAAGTATTGTTCTGCATAATATGTATCCTCCACCCAAAAAATTGTTTTTTATCATAAAAAAGGTTTTTCGCTTATATGAATTTCCGTATGTGCTACTGAATGATCTCTTATAGTGTCATGCTAAATTTACATACAGTGCAACAATACAGCCTGTATGAGTTTTCATATGTATAACTGAACTATGTCTGTGGGCAGTTTTATATTTACAAATAGAACAAAAATAAGGGTTTTTACTCGTTTTTGGTATGCCTAGCTGAATCAGTTTTTTGGGACGTTTTATATCCACAAACAAAACAAGATTAAGGTTTTTCACCTGTATGTGATTTCATATTCACAACAAAAACAAGGTTTTTTCAGTATGAGATTTTACATGGGTGACTAAAACGATTTTTAATCACAAATAGAATGAGTATAAGGTTTTTCGCCAGTATGAGATTTCATATGTGTGATTAAACTACTTTTGTGGGCAGATTTATAATCACAAACAGAACAAGAATAAGGTTTTTCGCCTGTATGAGTTCTCATATGAATGACTAAATGAATTTTCTGAAGAGATTTAAATTCACAAACAGAACAAGAATAAGGTTTTTCGCCAGTATGAGATTTCATATGTGTGACTAAATTATGTTTATAGACAGTTTTATATTTACAAACAGAACAAGAATAAGGTTTTTCGCCTGTATGTGATTTTATATGAGTGGCTAAATAATGTTTATGGAAAGTTTGATATTTACAAACCGTACAAGAATAAGGTTTTTCGCCAGTATGAGATTTCATATGTGTAACTAAATGAACTTTCTGAGCAGATTTAAATTCACAAGCTGAACAAGAATACGGTTTTTCGCCTGTATGAGTTCTTATATGTCGGACTAAATTATTTTTGGTGGCAGTTTTATATTCACAAACAGAACAATAATATGGTTCTTCGCACGTATGAAATTTCATATGAGTGACTAAATGATGTTTACGGGCAGTTTTAAATTCGCACACAGAACAAGAATAAGGTTTTTCGCCTGTATGAGTTCTCATATGTGTGACTAAACCATTTTTCAGGGCAGATTTAAATTCACACACAGAACAAGAATACGGTTTTTCGCCTGTATGAGTCCTCATATGTGTGACTAAAGTTTTTTTCTCGGCAGATTTAAATTCACAAACCGCACAAGAATAAGGTTTTTCGCCTGTATGAGTTTTTATATGTCTGACTAAATTATTTTTGTTGGCAGTTTTATATTCACAAACAGAGCAAGAATAAGGTTTTTCACCTGTATGTGAGTTTATATGAGTGACTAAATATTGTTTATTGGCAGTTTGAAATTTACAAATCGTACAAGCATAAGGTTTTTCGCCAGTATGAGATTTCATATGTGTGATTAAACTACTTTTTTGGGCAGTTTTATAATCACAAACAGAACAATGATAAAGTTCTTCGCCTGTATGAGATTTCATATGAGTCACTAAATGATGTTTATGGGCAGTTTTAAATTCACAAACAGAACAGGAATAAGGTTTTTCGCCTGTATGAGTTCTCATATGTATGACTAAATGAATTTTCTGAATAGATTTAAATTCACAAACAGAACATGAATAAGATTTTTCGCCTGTATGTGATTTCATATGAGTGACTAAATGATGTTTATGGGCAGTTTTAAATTTACAAACGGAACAAGAATAAGGTTTTTCGCCAGTATGAGATTTCATATGTGTGACTAAACTACTTTTGTAAGCAGTTTTATAATCACAAATAGAACAAATATGAGACTTTTCACCCGTATGTGATTTAATATGGGTGACTAGATTACATTTGTGGGCATATTTAAATTTACAAACAGAACCAAAATAAGGTTTTTCACCAGTATGAGATTTCATATGTGAGACTAGTCTAGATTTTACTGCGGTTTCATATCCACAAAAAGAACAAGAATAAGGTTTTTCGCCTATATGGGGCTTCATAGATGTAACCAAACACTGTGCTGTTGAATTTTGAGCCACATAATTTTGGCCTGTAATTTCAAAGTCACATTTAATATCAACTTCCGAATAATTACTGATGTCATTACTACTTTCAATGATTTCAGGTTTGATAGAAAATTTCTTAATATCTTCATTGCCATCTAAGTCACTTAATATATGCAGTGAAGTGGCTGATGAACTATAAAAATTATTATCCGCTGCTTCTTGGGTAGTGGTCATCATGGCTATCTTAATGTTGGCTTGGGAAGTAACGATTTTTCGCTCAGTAATATACGATTACGAGAACTTTGAGACTGCAACACCTGGAACAAGTAGGTATTATTAGAATTAGCAAATCACAGATAATTACATTTATTTTATTTTGGAACCGTAGGTTTGCTTAGTGACCCTCGATGGTGGGTAAAATATGGCCTTTGTGGTTCAAGGGTCTATAAAGTTACTAAGTAATTCAATAAACAACATAGCAACACCAACAATCTACATAGTAACAATAGCACACCAAAAATACTGTGCCCAAAATACTAAAATCTTGAATGTTGTCCATTTTGAGAACTAAAATAAAATAAAACATACGTACCACATGCATAATCAATATTATAGGTCTCAGGTAATTTAAAGCACTCCAAATAATCTATTGATGTTGCCTTAATATAAAAATAACTATTATATACTCTATTATAACGAACTGGAGTTATATTAAACAGAATAGTTATTTATGTATAGAGGACCGAAATAAGGGAAAGTTTACGTCCGTGGATGAAGTTTGAAGCCCGTCGTATACGAAGGAGCCTTTGTTGGTTCAAGAGAGTAAACATTCTGAACGTTTTCGAATTTAAATGAGGACAGTTCAAAGGTACTTTCTGTTGAAAATGTTCAACTTTACGTTTCTAATTGTATTTTTAATATTAACAAATAAATATATTGCTATCCTGACAATGAAGATTGCGAATACTTGAGCAGTACTTTCATTACTAGTTATGATGACTGGGCATTTGGTTTTTACAGCCCACTGGTGTAAAAATTGTACTTTCGGTTATAGTAATTATGATATAAAAAAAAACCATTCTAACCCAGTTGTATGTACTTAAATACTGTTGTATGTCCCCTGAACCCAAAAAACATGTTTTTGTTCATTGGTCTGTCTGTTCGTGTGCGTGTCTGTATGTGTGTGTCTGTCTGTGAACAGAATATCTCAAACATGAAAAGTGGTATGGCGTTGAACCGAGTACTCGTTTATTCTAAAGCCTATGCGCGTCGCAAACCAGTTTGATAGAGTACCTGAAAGTTCTGCGAAAGTATCCATTGGTTTCAGATAGAGTGGCGAGTACTCTCCGCACACGGAGCTGCAAAAGCTGACATAAACAAACAAAACTGAATGCTTACTTCTGTATTTCTCAGAATTGAGGATTGCGGATTTGTTATACATTTAATATATAAACCCCTACTTTTTCAAACAGCATTCTAATTTTAAACACAATCTCCAACTTAAGCTTCGCACCATAAGATGGCGAAGAAATAAAAAGCAAGGTTAAACTAAATACTCTTTGGTTAAACTACGGCGTTGAGTGAACAAGTACTTGTTTACTCAATGACTACAGTAACTGTTTTCAAAATGTAACAAATACTTTTGCAAGTTGATATCCGTTACTTCGGATCTTGTTGGGTAACGAGTACCTACTCGTGTACCGAATAGTTACTTTGACATCACTAAAGACTAGTGCTAATACTAATGTTAGGGCTGAGAAAGCTGTGTAATCTTGTAGTTTACGCCGCCCACTTTGAACTACCGTTCCTAGAGCCAGGAATATAAGAAGCAGAGATAAATTAACCCTCTTGTTACGATATACACACATTTTTTACATTACACGGGAATGTTTATACTAAGTACACACAAACCTTAAAGTGCCAACCACAAAGCAGGTTGCTTTGTGGTGCCAACGTACACTACAAGTTAACCAAATGAAAGGTTGTTGTTCTTCAAAAGAATGCGTACAATACTTAACCTCAGTTTCAGAAATGTTTTGTTGCAACTGCCACTCAAGTGTAACTAAATATTAGGATTTCGAACGTTGACGTTATCGCTGTTGTGAGGGTTGGATTTGGGCTCCTAGGGTGACTATAGGTAAGGCCAACTAAATCTATAGGAACAAAGTAGTTGGCCTTGGTATAGGGAAGCAATATGAACTACTGAACTGATTCTAGAGCTAGTAATATAGGAGGGAGGCTTCACAATTGAGAAGTCACTTGAGAAGTCACCTTAAAGTAGGTAAACGACACAAATAAATGAACTATTGCAAGTCGAATTATAGTACCATATATCTAATACTTACTATATTGCTAGCGGCTATGAGTGGGAAACTCACCGATGAAGTGAGACACACAACCAACTCCTACATGTATACGATGAGCTGTGCGCAAGCGCGGCGGCGTCGTCCGCCCAATGGGGAAGTGGTCAAATTTAAAATTCGCTTCTAAAGGCGGAGTTCGAATTCTCACGCATGCGCACGAGACGCGTTATACTCGAAGTGAGACTATGTCGGCGCCGGCGCCGTAATGTTTTCTGAAGTTTCCAGGCCCTACCAGCAATATATGTGTATTATATATATGTATAGTACTAGACCAGAATAGCAATTTACGATGCAAGTGCGTAAAGCTAGTCTTTAGTCACGAGTTAGTTATTTTAATAGGATAAAAATGAATCGACAATAAGCGTTGTTATTACACATATTAACAATAATAGTTTTAATTTCATTAATGAAGTTGTATGACACCTGAGTTGCGCATTTTAGGCTTTGTGCATATTCTTGGTATTATTGTACAGTGTGTCTAAAAAAGAACTACATCCAGTGTGCTTTGAATTTCCCATACAAACGTAAAATGTGCCGCTCTCGCGCGCTACCGTTAGCTAGTAGTAGACCTCATAGACGGAAGAGTAACATAACCTCAACAACAGTCTTTGTTGACAAAATTTACTTGTGGTTTTCGTTTACTTTTAAATTAAGATATGTGCGCATTTTAACGCATTATTTAACAGCATGAATATCGTAAGAAGTAAGACAACCCTTATTAAAAATGATTAATCCTCATTATATTCCAGAAAATAAAAAATATTTCTCAAATACAGAACTTAAAAGTAATGGAAGGAATATAGCTTAATAAACTAAAGGTAGTAAAGTAACCACCATTAAATTCATCGGGGTGCAGTTGATCCAAAAAGGGCACTAATAGCTGTTCTCGATAACGTTGACCATTTATGGTGTTATGAAAAAATATTGGTCCTATGATCCTTCGACGTGACACAGCTAACCATATTCCAACTTTAACAGGATGTAAAGGAGCTTCAACATAGTTATGTGGATTATCGACTGACCACATTCTGTAGTTCTGTTTATTTACAAATCCACTTAAATGGAACCATGCCTCGTCACTAAAAAAACTTAAATCAAGAACATCGTTGTTTAAATTTTCTTAGAAAAAGTTGCAGTAATGTATTCGACTAGCATGGTCCCTTTGTCGAATTTCATGTACAACAGACACTTTATATGGATGCATGTGCAGCCGCATCTTCAAAATGTTGTGAACAGTACTTCTAGGGATATCTGTCTGAGCTGAAATACGACGCACTGACATTTTTGGGTTTTCTATGACAACAGCTTCGACATTTTCAATAATGTTTGGTTCAGTGGCTGGCCTTCCGGTAGACTTGCCTTTTTCTACACTTCCTGTCGCCCGAAATTTTTCAACAACGCAACGAATGTGGTGCAGCAAAACAGTTTCTTCGACAATTCTGTTAGGAAACTGCTGCTTACAAGTCGCATAGGAATATTGCCATTCCCCATTTATTAACTGTCCTGATCGAAAATATGCCTCAATAATAAAAATGTTTTCTTGCACTGTGTACATTTTGTATTGTATTAACAAATATTTTATAATTAAAACTATTTGAAGTGAATATTTACTTTTTTTTGACAATTAATTAATGACAGCTCTGGATAATGCAATACCAATACCAATCTAGTGGCACATAAAAATTTACATGTAAACAAATTTCACAAGTAACTAGATGTAGTTCTTTTTTAGACACACTGTATAATAACCCAATAGTAGGTAGTTTATTATACAAGTAAAGAAAAGTTGTTCATTATCTGTGAGTGATGTGCGTAGTACGAGTTTCAGAAAGGAATCACGAGCAGATAATGCCAACTTTTCTCTACGTGTATAATACAACGTTTTCTCTTATAGGTACATTCATAAATTTTTAAAATAAAAAAATTTTAAAAGTTGTTCCTCTTGGAAGTGGCATCTTCAATTGCAAGGACTGCACTCTGAACAATTATTTGCCCAAGTTAACACAGAACTGAATGTCTACAATAATAATTAATAATTTCTCGTAGGTTCTATTTTGTGATATGTTACTTATTTTTGCAAAATAAAATACGATATTGTTAACGTAAGTTTTGTAGTACCTATATTAATTTTTTCACCAATAACATGAAAAATCACCAACTGACCATTATTATATCGAGTAAGATTAAAAATACTAAATAAGAAAAAAAGAATCACCATCTGACCATTATTATATCGAGTAAGTTAAAAAAAATACTAAATCAAATAATAGTACCATAGTAACCATTTCTAGAATAAAGTTGTACTACTTCTACTCGTATATAAGGAATAAGCAACAACATTATTGATACCTATAAGAGAAAATATTTTTCGCGTCTAGTACTATACATCGACTTGTATTTGTTAATTTATTTGTGTTGTTTACTTTAAGTTGAAACTTCTCATTGAGATTTCTCAATTGTGGGACCTCCTTCCTATATTACTAGCGCTAGCATCGGTAGTTCATATTGCGTCCCTGTATATGTACTACTCCTATATTGTTAGCGCCTGTAAGTGGAGAGGTCACAACGTAAGTGAGACAGACAACTATTTTTTTCTACGCACTTTGTGCATGTGCGCGCAAGCGTCGTCCGTGAACACGTGAACGAAGCTGTGCAGTTCGAATTGTCAGGCATGCGCACGAGACGCGTAGAACTCGGAAAAAGACGGACGTACTAATGTCGGCGCCGTAATGGTTTCGCCCGTTTCCAGGTCCTACTAGCAATATAGGAGTATTACATATATACCCTATACTGACCCCAGGAGCCCAAATCCAACTCAGAACAATACCTAATACAGGAATTTTGGACCACAGAACAATATCTAATAGAAGCGAATCCCCCATGCTAACAGTTGGCAACACGCCACCAGTTTTTCACAGAGCTGCACTCTGGGACGAGGTGGCCCAATTACACAATGAGCGGGAGTTTTAAATGGATCCAGCGCAAAATTTAAATGGCACGTATAAGCAACCCTCGAATCTCAATTATTTAAAATATATTTTGTGAATAAAATTTGATTTATAAATAATTCATGAATTTTAATTGATAATGCTGAATTAGACATTAACATGTAACGTTTGGCCCAGCGCGAACGCGATTTTGTAATTAAATATTAATTCGCGCGTTCTTCCTGGCTCTTATAATTAATTCGAATTTACCGCAAACAAAATGCCGTCGTTATGTAAAGTGTGCAATCAGAAGTGTGGCAGATACGATGAAGTTATTAATTGTAAAAGTTGTAACGAAGTTTACCATCTTAAGTGCATAAATATGAGCCTACAAGAATTCGAGTGCATCAGAAAAGCAGACCATTTGCATGGATGGAACTGTGAAGATTGTTTAAAACTGCAAGACGCAGATGTTGTACCTGCGATAATTCAAACTACCCAAATAAGGACTCCTACGAACAGAGATATGCTGCCGCATTTGGATTTGGATATATCTCCTGCAGATATTGCTAAAAAGCTGAATGATATAAGTGTGCAGTTGCAATTATTACCCCACTTATCACAACAAATAACGCAGCTATCGAACACTATTACTGAAATGAATGAAAAAATTACAAACATTCAAGAGGACCTGGTACAAGTTAAGAAGAAAGTGGATTTGAATGAAAACCGGATTAATCAACTTGAAGAGCTTGTGGAACACAAACAAAATCATATTAATGCATTGGAAAACAAATTAAATAATTTAGACCAGTACTCAAGAAATAAAAATATAGAGATCCATGGATTAAAAAAGCAAAAAAATGAAGACCTATCGAGTGCAATGGAGGTTATTGCTAATAAACTAAAAATACCAGGATTTAGTAAGGATCACATTGAAAGCATTCACAGACTCCCTTCGAAGAACGCAAATAATCCGGAGCCGGTTATAGTTCAATTCGCGAGAAGAACTACTAGGGACATGATAATGGACAAAAAAAAATACACAAAATTAACTAACAACGACATTGTAGAAAATTCTGGTGGTTCAATGATATACATAAACGAGAATCTCACACCTTATCATAAAAAACTTTTCTGGAAGATAAAATCATTGAAAAATGAATTGAATTTTAAGTATATCTGGTCATATAAAGGTAACATTTACATCAGGTATGAAGATAATTCAGATGCAATTAAGATACAAAATGAGAAAGATATCGAAAAACTGCAAGTTAATAAAACAGGTGATAAATAGGTGTCTATCAGCATAGCGGATAATTCACCAAAAAATAACAATAACTTTAGTGTCTATTATCAGAATGTGCGTGGATTACGAACAAAAGTAAATAATTTCTTTATGAACGTACATGAATGTGATTTCGAGTTAATTGTGCTAGTAGAAACTTGGTTACATAATGGAATTTTTTCTAGTGAACTTTTTACGGATAGATACAGGGTTTACAGAAAAGATAGGGACTACGAACTTACAAAACAAACAAGAGGTGGTGGTGTACTAATAGCGGTTTCCTCACATATTTCATCGGAAAAAATAAAAATTCAATATGACAGTTTAACTTGGGACTTACTGTGTATTAAAATTAACAAAGTGGATAATCAATCTCTGTATGTATTGGTTGTGTATATAATTCCGGATCAAGGACAGCGTGAGTACATGAATTTATTTGATGTTATTGGCAACTTGGATTTTCTATGGGAATCTCAAATTTTAATATTAGGCGACCTAAATTTAATTGAATTAGCCCAATACTACTTAAATGTGGAACCTCTGTACAATTACTCAAATTTGTTTAGAACGTACATAAATTTTGTTGATTTTATGAATATTACCCAGAATAACGTAATCACAAACAAAATGGGGCGTATTTTAGATGTAGTATTAAGTAACATGCCTGCGGAAATTACAAAAGAATCACATGTGTTGGTATCTGAAGACGACTATCATCCCGCACTTAATATAACATTAAGTAGCGAGTCACAAAATATAAAGACTTTAAAATCATCAAACATTCCAATTTTTAATTTTAAGAAAGCGAACTTCAGGCTGCTATATGATTTAATTAAAAACACCAATTGGCAGGAATGCGTGCACTCTGCTGATGTAAATTTAAAAGTTAATCAGTTTTACACCAAACTTTATAATATTCTTACACAAACGGTACCAGTTGTAAAGAAACGTCTTAGAAAATATCCCATTTGGTTTGATCGCAAAATAATAAATATGATAAGAGAAAAAGAACATTACAGAAAGAAATTTAACCAAACTAAATTAAATTGTTATAACTTGCATTACAAAAGAATCAGAGCAAAATTAAAACAAGAAATTCAAAATTCACACTCAAGGTATTTAAACTCGGTTGAAACTGAATTAAGAGAAAAACCTGAAAATTTCTGGAGTTTTGTCAGAAGTAGAAAGAAAAAGCCGAATCTACCCGCTGTATTATATTTTGAGGGACGTAAACTGGAAAGTGCCAATGAGATAGTACAAGGATTCGCAGATTATTTTCATACGGTATATACCCCATCCCAAAAAATATGTGAAAATGATTTAATACAACCGTCTTCAAATACAATCACCGTCTTACGTATTAATAAAGATGAAATCCTTAAAGCTATTAGGAATTTAAAAAACAATAAATCCGTGGGTCCGGATGGTATTCCTGTATACATTTTAAAAGGTTGTGCTGAATACTTAGTTGATCCGCTATATGAAATAATTAACTTATCACTGGAATCTGGTATTTATCCCAATGAATGGTCAACGTCAAAGATATGCCCCATTTTCAAGTCTGGAGAACAAACACATGTAGAAAATTACCGTCCTATTTGTATAATGTCTGTTTTTGCGAAAGTGTATGAATCAGTATTGTATAATAATATTTATAATCAAGTAAAAGAATTAATCGACATAAACCAACATGGTTTTTTGAAATGCAGATCCACAGCAACCAATCTTTGCTATTTCACCCAAACTGCATCGGAAACGCTGCAAAGACGAAATCAGTTAGATGTAGTGTACACGGATTTATGCAAAGCATTTGATAAAGTGGATTATTGCTGTCTGCTTATCATTTTATCGCAAATGGGCTTTACCATTAAACTTTTAAATCTTATTAAATCGTATCTGTGTGAAAGGAAACAGTTTGTTGAGTGTATGGGGTACAAATCAAATTTTTTTCTAGCTACATCGGGGGTACCACAAGGGTCAAACTTGGGTCCTTTATTATTTATACTATTCATAAACGATATGACCAAAAGTGTTAAATATTCTCACTGTTTATTATATGCCGATGATTTTAAAATTTTTAAAGAGGTTGGTACAGTTGAACATTGTCAAGAGTTACAATCAGATTTGGATACAGTGTATCAGTGGACCCAAAAGAACAACCTACAATTTAATATTAACAAGTGTTTTGTTGTAACATATTCGAGGAAAATCAATAGCGTTAACTGGTACTATGATATCAATTCTGTAACATTAGTTCGTCAAACTGATATAAAAGATTTAGGTATTACATTTGACAATAAATTAAATTTCAATAAACACATAGAATTATTAATCAATCAATCCTATAAGACACTGGGTTTCTTATTACGCACATGTAAACAATTCACAAACGTTGATACTCTCATAGCATTGTTTAACTGTCTAATAAGGTCTAAACTAGAATATTTAGCAATAATCTGGAACCCCCTATACACCTACCAAATTGTTGCTCTTGAAAGAATTCAGTATAAATTTTTGCGGTACTGCTACTACAAAAAGACAAATTCTAAATGGGAAGGGAATTATAAAGATATAATAGATCTGTTTCAAATTCAAACACTTGAAAAAAGAAGAAAAAATTCAGATATAATTTTCTTATATAAAATCATTCATGGTATTTTGGATGCTCCACATTTATTGAGCTCAGTAAACCTTCATGTTCCACATTTAGGCACTAGACACGCTGTTTCTTTTTCATACAGCTGTCCTAGAACTAACTATCAAATGAATTCGCCACTCATACGCATATGTAAATATTATAATAACATTGCAGCGGTATTAGATATATTTGAAGTGAATATGCAGAGATTGAAAAAAACATTGAAAACAATTGATTTTTGAGATGACACGTATTTCGTTTTGTTTAATTTTTATAGTATTTAGTTATTTTTTCTAATTTAAATTAATTTAATTATATTATATGTATATAAGTATACTCTTCCTATAATTAGGTTTAACCTGTTGGAAGGTGCTGATAATAAATAATAAATAAATAAATAAATAAATAAAACACGTCAATAATCGGGGCGTTGCATCGTTAGACCGCGCGGAAGGCGATAAACACCTTCACCGCGAGCAGACGCAGGGATTCTTCCGCGCACCTAAAGGAAGGATTCCCTACTCCAACGAACCGTTTGAGTCGCTGATAACGCTGGCCCGGGTTATATAAAGCAGATTCGAAGCCATTACAAGAGAGAATTTTCCTAGAATTTCCCTGGTCCTTCTCCCTCACCTTAGTTCCGCTCAGGAGGGTGCTGGTGCTATCCGAGGGGGTTCCTACCAAAGAAGCTTCCCCTTAGTCCGTCTCACCAGGAGGGTGCTCTTAATTGCTATCCGGTGAGAAACTTGCCAAACAACCCTCTCGTTCCGTCTCACCAGAAGGGCGCTCTTGTGTGCTAGCCGGCGAGAAGTCCACTAAATAACCCGCTGATTTTGTCGATCAGGCTACTTAAAATAATTCCCCCGGCCACGTTCACTCAGCGGACACTTTAGATCAGTATAGCTAATTCTCACTAGTCAAAACGCCTAATTAGTCTGCTTTAATACCATTAATTATAACCTGGGCAACGTGACACGAGGGCCTAAAGTTTACCTCAGAAAATCCAGTCTGTATGCAACCGCAACGAAACGCCGACATCCCGAAGAGTCTACATTAATAACTTCTCATTTCCAATTCCTGGGCCATTTCAGACGCCCGTTAGCGGCAAGCCGCGGCCTAAATTCACATTTCCCCGACAACCGCCGTCTGCAAGGCTCGACCTTAATTCAATGGCAGCTACACTCACCTGGATGGGCGAAGTCTTCACCATAGGCAAATCAGTTAAACACGCCGGCCGCCGGTAATCTTGCCACGCTCAATACACCTGCAGGTCACGATAACACTACTAGATCCAAGTATGCATGTAATTTATTACAATATTGCCTGCACTTTCGTCCGTTGAGAAGTTTAAAAAATTGAATGTTTACGCATCGCCATTAAACAGAATTCATTATCCACTGTCATTTCTTCCTTCAGACTCGCCAACCTGCCTACGAGCCATTAGAACTACTCTATGCAGAGACTGGTCCATAAGTGACTGACAGGACCCGAATCCAAGCGAATGAGACCCGCTGTTAGAAGAAACCTGATTTATTTACAAGCATTGTTATATTTTTATTTCCTGTCTTTTGAATACAATTTAATTTGATATGTATCTAGCTAACCACATTATACTCTTATAAAATTTATTCTGTGTTCTTTCTTGGATTATTAAGCTTGCGTTTAATATTGGTACCTTGGCTTTTTTTAGCTGCCCGGAGTCGGTATCAGTCCGGCAATTGTAGCAAACATATTAATCAATTTTAAATTAAATTAAAATAGCCAGAACCGGCTACAAGCAATTAAAATTTACGAACTATTTTTTAAATACAAATGACAACAGTACAACTTTTAATGTAAATAAAACAATTATTTAAGGAAAACGGTAGTAAAAAAACTTCATTAATGTATTAAATACATTCAGCTGAAATAATATACAATACAACAAATATTAAATTCTAGAACAAAAAATAAATGTTTATAAAACAACATCTAAATGAATAAAATATATGTTATGTGTTATCGGACTTTTTCCATTGTCTCGGGTGTTTATCACACGACGTTTCGGGCGTTTTTGATCTACTTCCGTCTTCAGGTGTTCTTGGTTAGTCCTGAAAAAACTTATCTTCGTACGTCTTTTCACGTACACTCGTGCCTACCCCGGGCTTTTAACCCGGGACCACTGATCGCTGTGATTACTAGTCTGTCACTCTTAACACTAGGCCACCAACGCGGTGTTTTTTATAGACAGAATGACCTTTACAGTACCAATTTTTGCAGCCAGGATGTTTCAGGAATGCTTCTTTTCCATGCTGACCATTATCACCATGCCAAGGACAGTCATAACTGAAAAAAATAAGTATTTTAGTTAGATGGGCTATATGACGCAATATTACAAAATTAACTATGGATGTTTATTTGGCTATGTCGCTGCAAACATACTAAGAATATAAATTCAGGAGTCAAAGGAAGGAATCAAAGCGATAGACAATAGAATTATCAAATATTTAATCTCTGAAACTTCTTTGTGGCGTGAATTCATAATTCATTTTCTTATATGGGTATTTCGCCACTCTGCAAATTAAAATATTAAATAACGAAAATATTAACAACGAACGTTTCGAGGGACAATCTGCCCTCGTTATCAACGAATAACAATTAAAACTAACAAGAACTTATCTTTTTTTCACTGGAAGAAAAAACGACCAACCTCCAATGAATTTTCTGACATTGACGTTTGTTGATATCTGTACCTACTTGATCTCATCTTTAAGAATCGATAGCCAACTATTGTCTAAAAATATTGAGAAAGACGACACGCATTTTTCTTCGTTAAGTAAAATGTATGCCGTTTCCTTAATTTTTCGCCTTGTTGACATCGATTCTTTAGACAAGATCTTTGTGTTGTCCCATTGTATTTTATGGTTTTCATCCCAAGCATGTTCTGCCAGCTTAGACTTATTGAATTGATACGTTTTCAACATATTTTTATGTTCTTTAACTCTTACTGCTAAAGGCCTGGATGTTTCACCGATATAATATTTCCCGCATTCACAGGGAATACTATATATACAATTCCTTGAATGCTGTTCTTCGTTGAACGGTTTAGTTTTTGTAAGAACTGACCGTAAAGTATTCATCGTTTTGAATACCGTCCTAACATTGAATCTATTTCCAATTCGTCTAATTTTGTCAGATATGCCTGGAATATATGGTATAGTAAGAGTATTATATTTTTGAGTGTCATTCCTTTGTATGTGTGTGGCATTGCTTCGTGTATTGAAAATGTTCCGAACAAGAGTCTCTGGATAGCCATTATCTTGTAAAACATTAATAATAAATTCTTTCTCTTTTTTGAAAATTGTATCATTAGAGCAAACAACTTTGGCTCTGTCGTAAAGACTTTTTACTTTTGAAACATCAGTATACCGTAAGAAAACCAATACTAATAGGTACTTACATTTTAATTCTAACCATCACAAAAACATAAAGACAGGCGTTGTAAAAAGTCTTTACGACAGAGCCAAAGTTGTTTGCTCTAATGATACAATTTTCAAAAAAGAGAAAGAATTTATTATTAATGTTTTACAAGATAATGGCTATCCAGAGACTCTTGTTCGGAACATTTTCAATACACGAAGCAATGCCACACACATACAAAGGAATGACACTCAAAAATATAATACTCTTACTATACCATATATTCCAGGCATATCTGACAAAATTAGACGAATTGGAAATAGATTCAATGTTAGGACGGTATTCAAAACGATGAATACTTTACGGTCAGTTCTTACAAAAACTAAACCGTTCAACGAAGAACAGCATTCAAGGAATTGTATATATAGTATTCCCTGTGAATGCGGGAAATATTATATCGGTGAAACATCCAGGCCTTTAGCAGTAAGAGTTAAAGAACATAAAAATATGTTGAAAACGTATCAATTCAATAAGTCTAAGCTGGCAGAACATGCTTGGGATGAAAACCATAAAATACAATGGGACAACACAAAGATCTTGTCTAAAGAATCGATGTCAACAAGGCGAAAAATTAAGGAAACGGCATACATTTTACTTAACGAAGAAAAATGCGTGTCGTCTTTCTCAATATTTTTAGACAATAGTTGGCTATCGATTCTTAAAGATGAGATCAAGTAGGTACAGATATCAACAAACGTCAATGTCAGAAAATTCATTGGAGGTTGGTCGTTTTTTCTTCCAGTGAAAAAAAGATAAGTTCTTGTTAGTTTTAATTGTTATTCGTTGATAACGAGGGCAGATTGTCCCTCGAAACGTTCGTTGTTAATATTTTCGTTATTTAATATTTTAATTTGCAGAGTGGCGAAATACCCATATAAGAAAATGAATTATCAAATATTTAAACAAAATATATATAAGTAATTATTTAGGAACCTAAACATAATTTTAACTTTTAAATTAAATATGCGTACATTTCGTAAGCTAGCTATTACATACGGTATTTGCATAACAAAGCTGTCAGCATTTCTCGAATGACCCGGTGAACAAACTGCAATTATGCAGAATTGCTATCACAGTTTGTTATGAAATTAAACACGCAAGTGGAAATGCGAGTTGAACTAGGGCAAATAAAGTGAACCTTTGTAATTTACGTCATAGTCTTATGTAAATAAATAGGAAATTTCTAGTCAATAAATCAATACAGTTTGGCATCTGTTTCTGTATTCACGAACCTCTGCTCCAACGGAACAAAGTCTACTAAATCATCTTGTGTGAGACCGCACAAGACCGTTGGTTTGCATCCCTTTTTAATTCCTGCACCCCTAAGGCGTATCCTGTAATTGTCCAAATTATAAATCATATAGTCCACTATAAGCTCTACCCTGAACATAATAACGTATGTTTCATAAGTTTTGGAACAAAATAAAAACTCAAATATTTTTAAAGCAGCAAACTTTTATTAGAAATTATTTTTTTTAAATAAGTGGACTATCTGAGAACATAATTTAATTATTTAATTATATGTAACGGCCCATTTTGGGCTGCCCATCTTCCCTCCTACACTTTTCGTGCCAAAAGTGCCCAAAATTGTTTATGGGGCTAGCCTGCGGTAAGTTTGGTGAGTTATCATGTTTTGGTACATAAGGAATATTATGCTGTCGAAGTCAATTTTGTGTTTCTCTGGCATAATGGCAGAAGACAAGTCGGGCCAAAACATTATTTCATCTCCAGCATGCTGGTATTGAATAAAGTCAGCGATTTTTGTTAGGCAGTTGTCAATATACCGTCTGCTGTTCAGTGCTTCGCCCCGTACATCACCCGTATAAGGCCTTACTACACCCAGCCCAGTCCCTTATGAGAGGTACCCGAAGAAAATTGCGTCTCGTGGAACAGCACGGGCCGTTACATATATTTAAATAATTAAATTATGTTCTTAGATATTCCACTTATTTTAAGAAAAAAATAATTTCTAATAAAAGTTTGTTGCGTTAAAAATATTTGAGTTTTTATTTTGTGCCAAAACTTCGCACGTGCGACTTTCACTCTGATGATGCAAGCTGCAAGGTCTTACGAAACGTTAGTGAATGTGGATACACAGCAACAAGGCCAAATCTGCCTAAGTCTCCTCGTTCTCAAGCTACTCAAACAACACGAGCCACAAAAAAGCATGGCCATCGCGCGGTTTCTTCCTCGAGTTCACAAGGGTGCAAGGCACATTAAGCCAGAGAATGCTGGGTATTCATCCACAAATACTACGCATTCTAAGCCGAAATTTTATGTTACGAAGAATAACAAACCGTGCATCAATCTTACTCCTCGGAATGTCATTGGTGCTATTGTGTTTTAGAAAAGACTACATGTCTCAAGGCAGAGTCTTTAATAACTCAGGGTACATAAAACCAAGAAAACGGGGAATCAAACCTTAGTAATAATTTTCTAAAATCGCGTTTTTGTACACCAATGTTTACCTTTGTTATTTTCCAATTCGCATCTCTTTTGTTGCATTATGAAAACGAAATAAGTTGCCAACCTCGTTAAAATTCCCAAACATACGTAAATATTACCCAGAAACCAAAATCCTACGACTTATTCAATTGTCAAATAAATAGGTTAAAAATATACTCGTCGTCTACATTGGTTGCCTAATGAGAAGGCGCAAAATGTCTATTATTTAATTTTCAAACGTTACTGTATTGGAAAAATTATAAATTGTTATAACTGCTGAAGTATGATCAAAAATTATTTTTATATTGCATGGCCATGGAATAGTCCCTAATTTATGAATCAATTACGTTTATGCTTAAATGTTTTGATTTTTAAGTGACTTATAGTTGCAACCATAAATTAAGAAATATTCCATAGTCATAATAAGGTTGTGGAGATAGATAGCCAAAAAGTTTATTGTAGTAGGTATAAAAAATCTGATTGTCCCTTAAGGTCCAAGCGTCATACATGTGAAGGTTGATAAAATATTTGACGTTTCGCCACTTTAGATGGCTTCATCAGAAATTATTGACAAGTAATATAACTAAAATACAAAAGTTAGAAAATTAGATTAAGTGAACACAGAAAAATTTTTCAAATTTGTGTTCACTTAATCTAATTTTCTAACTTTTGTATTTTAGTTATATTACTTGTCAATAATTTCTGATGAAGCCATCTAAAGTGGCGAAACGTCAAATATTTTATCAACCTTCACATGTATGACGCTTGGACCTTAAGGGACAATCAGATTTTTTATACCTACTACAATAAACTTTTTGGCTATCTATCTCCACAACCTTATTATTTCATCGAAGCAGCCAAATTTTCATTCACCTATTATTCCATAGTCATACTTACAAGATGAAAATTATTTTTGATCATACTATAGAATACGTCGATAGCTATATTATATTAAATCTTAGCAATAATAATAAATGAAATAATAAAAAACTATTAAACAAATAATTAGGAAAGTAACATTATTTAATGTAATTAAGTACACGATACTTCAAAACTTATACTAAAGATATTTTACAATTTGTAAATATAAACGAACAATGGCATAATTTAAAACTTTAGTACTCATTTTGGGTATAAAATGTATTGTTTAATTTTTTGAAAACTCGCAGTTAATGTTAATATTAAAAAATTGTAATTTTTTTAAAAAGTTTTGATGTGTAGTATGCCACTTAAACTTGATGTGGATAGTTTGTTTTTAATTTTAGTTTGGTTTAAGTTTATTGCTGAGAAAGTTTATTCCACAGTTGCATTTAAATATGGCAAACATATAATATCTTATAACATAAAATCGGTGCTCTCTTTGTATGTTTGCGTGTATGTATGTTTGTTCGCTACCTCCTCCAAAAATACTAGCCCGATTAAGTTGTATGATGGCTTAAAATTTTGCTAATTTGTCGACTTAGGTGGTAGACCGGGTTTTATTTTCAAAAAAAGTGCGAAAAAGTTTTAATTTAATTAAATCGCATCTATGGACGTGGGCTGTGCTGCGGCAGCTGTTCATTCAACCAAGCATAATTGGTCTGGTGGTAGAATGCCCGCCTACCACGCGGGCGGCCCAGGTTCGATTCCCGCCGAAGCATACTGTTTTTTAAATTTATATTAATGAATCTCTCTTAATTTAGCGAACCGAAGCGTAGTTCGGGTGACCCACTAGCCTAATATAAATTCAGAGAGTGTACGAAACGTTAACGACTCATCGGCACATTTATTTGTGACACTTTTGTTAAAAATTCGGACACGTTAAGGTTTTATGATCATGTCTCTATTTCGCAATTGGCGCCATTCTTGATCTAAACCGTTTAATTTATTCTGTGGAACTAAATTTGGGTAATATATGGCCAAAGGAGCAATTGAGTCGTCATCTCCTCCAACAGATAGTTTTTGAGTTGATAACCATGCTTGCGTTCATATCGGCTACTGGAAATATTATTCCACCAACCTTTATGTACCTTCGAGTAAACTTTAATCCATTTATGACAAAAGATTGTGCGGTTGGTAGCTTGGAGCTGGCACAAAAATCAGGGCGATTGACAACTTTCTTCTGGCATTTAAATATTTTGTTGATCATGCTAAACTCTCAAAAAAAATCCGTGCTAATACTGATACATAATGGGATGTCGTGCTAAATGCCAAATAAAATCATATTATATTGCTAACTTTCCGTCCTCCTTTCCCCCTTTATGCAACCACAGGCTGCAGACATTGAACCTTGCTGTCTTTGGGCCACTTAAAAAGTTTTATGAATCGACTTTGAATGACTGAATGGTCAGCCATCTTGGCCAGAGAGCTGCTATGTATCACATTCCTAAGTATGCTAAAATAGCATTTGAACAATTATTTTCAATAAAAAATATCGTGACAAGGTTTAATAAAGCCAGAATTTATCAATTTCATGCAAACAACTTCTGAAGAAGAATTTTTGAGTTCCTATGGCACAGATCGTCTTATGCCATATTATTCACAAAAATCCCTTCCTTCTGGATTATCCAGTGCAGTATTACAATTAAACAAAATCTTAATGATAATGAAGGATCAGAAAGTACTGGGCCTTTTCCTAAAGCCCCCCAGTATACAGGAGAAACAAGTAGGAAAGAAGATAGGCTACACAAGCATAATAACGTATACGCTAGAAAAAGAAATATTAAAGGAAAAAATACATATAAAGAAGCGCATTAGCGAAGAAAAACTGTAGAAATGAAAAATTTACAATAAAACAGTATATGTTAGCAGTAGCGAAAGTGAAACAGAGAGCATTACATTTACTGATGGTGACTAGAACGATGACTTCGCAATAACCGACATTATCCAAACTGCAAAATGGTAAAATGTCAAAACATAAAATAAAATGATTTTGTCCTAGCTGTATTTAATATAAAAGAATACATTTAGACATGCTGTAGGAGAAATTGTAAAGTGTTTTGCAGCATAAGCTGAATACAGGGCAAATTTTATGAAAAGGTAAATAAGGATAATTTTAAGTTTCTTAAAAATGGATATCAGTGAAGTCAATAAGAAGGACATAATACAAGGAAAACATTTCTTGATTATAGAAAATAAGGCATTAAATATGTATGTATAGTATTCTGATATTTTTGCTACCTGGAATTATAATATGAATAGTAGGAGAGTCGATTTGCTTCATATGCGAAATCATAGTTCTTTCATATTAAAAGCAATTAGAATATTTTAGTACAATGTCCCTTTTATGGCACCTCTCCCCTACCTCCAACAGGCGGACAGGCAGACAAACGGAATCATCTAGGGACCCTGAATGTGAAGATCTGAAGAAATCTCAGAAGGTGCCACACGTAAAAGTTTCAATCACAGTAAAAGGCGAACATGCTCCTAGCGGGGTTCAAGTGGACTTGTTTACGAAAATTAGAAAATCTGTTTGTCGATTATATTTAATAGTTATTTACTGTACAAGTGGGATAAGAGCATCATTAATATACGTGTGTGTAAGCACACAAGTGTATATTAATGATGCATTATTACACATGTATTGTACAAAATTTCATCTTCCACCGCCCAAAATTGAAAAGTGCATTAAGAAAAATGTTAGATCTGTTATTTTCAAAAATATTTTAGTAGGTAAATGTCATTCTGTGTAATGAACTGCATTACCTAACGGAAATAGTGTCAGATGAGTGACGTAATAAGTCCTTAAACAAGCAGTTGTATATAAATTGTGTTTTTCTACGACCACTACTAAAAGTAGGCCTTTTAGCGCTAGTTTTTTTTCACTAAAAGTGACGTTTTATAATTCAGCGTGTTAAAAGTGAAATCAGCTGTTTACTTTTAGCCCATTTGCTAAAAGAAAACAGCTGGTGTTGGATTTAGAATTTCGAACTGGAAGTGAGGTTGTAAAGTTATTCTAGTTACTTCATTCGTTAGAGGTAAAGTGTTTTTTAAATAATTAAATGCATTATGTATTGAATAAAGTAAAATGTGTACATTTATAATTACCTTTTATAACTAACTTTAAGAGCTACTGGCTGCAGAAACATTTACCTGTGCGTCAAGGCCATCTCTTTATTACGACATAAGTTATAACTGTCATAAATGCAAACCTTTGTTAAATCGACATTTATGGATTAATATCAGAAAATTTAAGGTCGTAGAAAAACTTTTGTATGCAAACTCGTGCTAAAAGTGTTATTGCACTCAACATGGTATGAAACTTTCATGTCTCGTGCATAAACATCAACTTTTAGCACTTGTTGTATAAATAGCTATTATCTACCCTTGATGTTAAAGTGCTACTTTATCTACCCTTGCTGTTAAGTAACACCTGACCTTTTGTTATTTAGTTGCTGCTAATTAAAAATGAACAAATCAGAACAGAAAATTAAGGCAGACTTGTGTGCAAACTCGTGCTAAAAGTGTTTATGCACGAGATATGTTATGAAAGTCAGCCTTCGCCTTCGTTTCATAATTTTCATGTCTTGTGCATAAACGACCACTTTTAGCACTTGTTGCACAAATAGCTATTATATTACTGGTTACTATAAATAGCTCTTAAAACAACGTCAGGCACTGGTTTTTCGTTCATTTATTAGACAACCCAGTATGTTGTTCCGTCAGATATTGGAGTACGCGAAAACAGTGGTGCCGACTGGTGGGGAGGGGAACCCGGAGCCTGAGCTTCCGCGGTCATTTTTTAAGGGGTGCAGAGCCCCCTTCAGTTGAGGGCCTTCACAACCGACAAATACGTTTCAAGAAGAATTAATTTTAAAAAGCACGGAAGGTATATACACACACACACACAGCAGTGTATAAGTTAATGAAAATTTTAAGTAAATGTTGTACGGCATCCTACTAAACTTCTGTCCCACCAGACGGTGCTTCTGTATTAAATCAGTTAAAACTGTTATTGAGAATTATCACGAAGCTATTGGTGCAAGAAGGTGTCAACTCAACTTTATCAGTTTTGAGACAAATGAAACTAACTTTAATCAGCTGGTACTTTTATATCGTTAAAGTTTTCCACACTCACCAGTCAAGATGTATACAAATACCCCTGTAGAACCAAATTATTTAAGTGTTGGCAATAGTTGAAGAAGACAAAATTAACACCTGTTTCTGGAATAAAATATTGGATTGAATACAGAAAATGTTGTATTATTTCATTTATTGAAATTTTTTTAAAATTAAACCACAGATACAAAAAGAGTAGCGCCAGCGTGGCAGAACAGTTAGGGAGCTTGGCTGCGGTGCCACAGTACGGGGTTCCTCATATCTGGCAACTAGCGGGCAGCGCACTCAGTCACTTTTAAAATTGGGTACCGAAACCACAGTTGTCGAAGTAGAGAAAGTAGGGCAGTCGCCGAAGGCGGTATACTAACCACATCACCCAATACACCGTTAACGATATGCCAAATAAACGGGCTTTGAAAAGAAACATTCGGCGGTCCTGACCTACCGCGTCTCAGGCCCTATTCCTACGTGAGGAATGACGCACTTAAACTTTAATTTACTTTTTTTATAAACAATACTCGGTAATTCATTATCGGTCTTCTTTAAACTGAAGTGAAAACCCCTTACATTTTTAGGATTCAAATACATTTGCTTCTGTATATTGTCAAATAATTGCTATGGTATCATACCCAATACAATTCTATGGTGACTGATACTAATTCAATGATTACTTACAATTCAAAATTATGAACTTCATTCATTCATTCATGATCTATAGCCTCATTTACCTTTCGGTGTCGAGGACCATTCATGAACTTAATTGATTATAATATTAATTAATATACAAAATAGTTAATGTAAAGATCAAATATTAAGGTGTGTTATGCAAAGATTTGTGAGGTATGATAATAATAAAAAAACCAAATTTGATAAATGAACACAGAATGAACATCAAAAAGGGTTGAATTTAATTATGTACATATACTGCTATAGTTTTAAGCCCTACCAAACAACTCTGTTAGCATTGCCAAATGAATGGACATTTCATGAAAGCTCAGAGTGAGATATTTTATATAACTGCAAAACTACAACTTAAATTTGCCAGAATGAATACATTTGTAATGAGATGCCAGTAATTGCAGAATAATTAATTAATGAACGCAGTAAGCAAAGCTCAATTTGAACAGGGATCTAAGTTGAATGTAAGTTCAGTTAATTAATTAGGTTTGTGCTAAAGTAAATGCCAAGCCGAATAAAATTTAATAATTTTAAGATAGATCGCAAACGCAAGGAATGAAGCGTAGAATTCAGGTACAGTTTAATAGTGAAATCCAGTCAGGGTTTTATAAGAAAGGCAATTGAAAGATAGATAAGCTTATGAACATGCAACGAGCAGATAAGAATGAAGGCATTAAAACATTTGAAGGAACCTGTAAGAATCAAAAGGCAAGGGTTATAGAAAGTGCAGAAAAGGAAACAGCATATGAACTTAAAAATGTGTGGAAAATAAAACAGTGAATTCAAAGGAAGCCAGTGCAGGAAATGTGCGAATTAAATACTATAATCAGTGCAGTGACATGCGAATATTTAAACGCAAATTAAAAAGACGTGCAATGACAAATAGACACGCAAAATTAGTATAAATGTAAACAATTATTTTAGATGTAATATTAGTGTACAAAATCCTAGTTTTAAGTAGAATTTATTGTTAAAAGTCAGTATTTTAAACCATGTTAACATCCGTAATTAATTTGAAACTAACTAGCTTTTGTTTATAACGAAAAAAGAAGACAAATGAATAAATTAATGGCTTGACGTCTAAAATTGTGCTCTGTAGATAAATTAAAATTTCTGATATTAAAAATAAAAATACATGTCTGAAACTTTACCAGTGTGTTGAGCAAATTTTTGTGCCCATGTGGTATTATTTCTATCAAAATCCGCCACCAAAAATTGTTGAGGTGTCCGATGCTGTTTGACATAACCTCGATCCGAAGCAACCTTAGTTCCGACAGTTACGAGAAGGTCTACCTGTCCGGCCAGCCCATTGGGGAAGACACCAGTGCCATTCGGCAGCCCATGGGGTACGTGCCCGTGCACCAACAACAGGATCCGGCCCATAGCAGCCCCACAACGAGGTCAGCGTAGCCTACGAACACCCCGATATAAGTTCGGCTAGTGCAGGTACTCTTAATCCTAAAAATAATTAAGTGAGCACCGGGAAATTTATGCATGCGTAAGAAGAGCAATACTCAAGGCAATCCAGGCCAGTTCCATCGCAGTACGAGTGAATCTAGTATGCCAGGAAGCCCAAAATCCATTATTTGAGGTTATCCGTTAGTGAGACCCAGACCGACGCCAAAATAAACAATTGGGAGATAGACGCGGGCCCCATAAACAAATGCTAGAAACCAATGAGGATTAATGCCGCGAAAACCAACTAATTTAAATAGTTACCAATAGAACTGTGATCGATTTCGCTTGTTTTGTTTATTCAATTTGACGCGATCTTGCAAACGGCGTCCATCTTGGCTTATATTTGACCCAATTTCAGTTTTCGATTGTGCGCGGTTGAGCTTATGCAGATACAGATCCGTATTTAATAATTTTAATAAAGTTTGCATTCAGCGGTGGACCCAACCGAGACGAGTCTTTGCTTTATCGATTTGAGCTAGCGTATTATTGGATTAATTGCAGATAAATAAAATATTATCAAGGGCATACAACTATTTATTTTTATCTATCAATTTACAAGTAACTTTTAATCAACCTAAGATTTGATAACACCAATACGAAAAATATTGCGTGGTACCCTTATTTAAAAATTAAATTAATAACATATTACAACACTAATTAGACATACCATTGCAATACACAGTAATGTGTAAAGGGCAGACACAGTTAAATTAATTGCGAATTGAATTAATGTAAATAAAGAAACATGATAATGAAGTTGCATTAGCACTAATCAGTTACAATATCCCACAGTAAAGATGTGTAATAAAATTTAATTCAAATAATTGTAAGACCGGTAATAAAATACTTATGAAATAACATAAAATGCTTACAAGTATATTATAGCAACATACAAGTGTGATAAGAAAAATATTATTATACAACGGCTGTGTACAAGTGATAAATGTTAAATTTGTGCAAAGACATTATTTAAACTAATATTGTAAAATTGACAGTAATAAGGACAGTCAGATGGGTTTAGATCAAAGTATGTAATTAGATAAGAACTGTAAAATAGTAAGTAACTAGGAAAGATTGAATATTAAAAATAACTAATATAAAAATGCTTGTATGGCAGTAAGTGTTCACAGAGAGTGCGTTGGAATTCCTGTCTTTGAACATTTATGTACTGTAATTTTTGACGTTTAATAAAGCTTATGTCTTGTTTGAGGTTAGGTTAATAAATTGACAAATGGCTGTTAACCAAAGTTCGAATCTAAAACAGAAATTCCATGGCACAAATGCTATCCGAAGAAAAAAGTGAAACCTTAAAATCACGATTGGAAACATTGTTTATTTCTATATTTTCTAGGTAAACATTTGAAGATTTAAAGTCAAGTAGCTTCATTTTAATAGTTAATTTTAATTTTGAAACAATATTAAGGCAACGTCCGTCAGAAACAGCCATTAATTGTTTGAAAGACTGTTGTATTTTGTAAAAGAACGATTTTCTTTCGAAGTGGATGATTTTACTCCAAGAGAAATAGCAGGCATCGTTTTCGTGTATGGATTTTGCAACGGACTCACAGATGTTCTTCCAATGAGACGGTGCACCTCTTCACAATGGCAGAATCGTTACAGAATGGTTGTATGACTATTTCAATCGTAGATGGATTGGCTGGTGCGGTCCTGTGAGATGGCCGTCAAGGTCCCGACTTCAATTCTCTGGATTTCTTTTTATGGGGATTTTTAAAACAACTGGTTTGCTGTGAGGCAATTAACACGAGGGAACAGCTGCAGCAAAGAACTTTTGAGGCTACTAATAAAATTCGTGAAAACTAAAATATTCAGTAAGTGTATGAATCGCTAGTACGACCGTGTCATGCTTGTATTGCGACTGGAAGAGAGCATTTTGAACATTTGCTATAGTTTTTTATTTTTTAGTCATTTATTTGTTAATTTTATTTTTCACTTTCTCTCTCTCTCTCTATCTCTCTCTCGCTCTCAGTTTTGATCGATCCATTGCATATAGGCCTCTCTCATATTGGACTTTCTCTGTTCTGAGCGACATGCTACCAGTTGAGTCCAGCGAATTTCTTCCGGTCGTCGTACTATCTTTGCTGTGGTCGTCCTATACTTTGCCTTTCATCCCTGGGTCTACATCTGGTAGCGTGACCACTCCAGTTCTACTTGTTCCTCGCGACGTGTGCCGCCCACTGCCATTTCAACGAACTGATTCTGGTTATTATATCGGTCACTTGTGTTTTCTGCTTTATCCTCTCATTGGTTTTGCGTTGTCTTAATTATATTCCTAATAACTTACGTTCCATGACTCTCTGATGTACTTTTAATTTGTTAATCCTTTTTTTATCAAAACCCATGTTTCAGAGCCGTATGTTACTACTGGAAGAATGCAGTCGTTGTAAACTGTTGTTTTCATCTTCAAGGGGATTTTCGTATTTAGAATGTGTTTTAATTTACTGTGGGCCACCCAGCTTAGTCTGACTCTTCTTTTTTGTGTTTAATATTTCAAATTAATCGGATTATTACATTCCAATTATAGTCACAAATAGACATATTTTTTCATTAACACCCTGTATCCTTTTAAGGGACAATTTTGGTATTAAGATGTATTAGGTTAATTGCTTTATTTTGGCATAAAGAAACTTTGGTTGAGTGCTTTACACGTAATTATGACTCACCGTGTATATTATTAGCTAAAAAGAGGGGATGGTGTATGAGTTCGCTTTCCCATTTATACAACAATACAGGGTGTCCCAAAATTAGCCTGCCAAACTTTAATAGCGAATTCTAGAACCGGAAATATTAAGAAAACCCTTGGTTTTCCAGATACGGGGTGTTGAAAGTGTAGTGCTGAGGATCGTTTTTGTTTAATATTTTCGAAACGTTCAAAGATAATTATTTGAAACTTTGTACACCTACTACTTAAAAAGATAGGGTTACTCTTGGCGATGTAAAAGCACATAGACGGGTAAAACTGGGGGGAGCTAAGGAAAATATTGCCCCAACTTTTTTGTGTGAGAGTTTTTATCAATTTTGATAATAAATTGTAGTAGCCTGAAGTTTTTGACAACAAAAAGATACTCTTGTCCCATAGGCCTCTTGTGTCCCATTTTTATGAAAAATACGGCCAATCAAATCAGAGAAAACAGAGTCGAAATTTTAAGAGCTTCTCATGGTGTAACTCACCGGGCTCATCTTTGCATTGCACAAAATGCCAACGCTTCCGAACACTTGCTCTATTAACAATAGTATCTTTTTATTTCGCTTTTGTGTATAATACTTCGAACTCGATAGACGTTATTAATTGTTATGACAATGACTAACAAAATTAAAGTTATATACACTCGCGGCCAAAAAAAAAAACGGGACACTTCTTTTCGACCTAATTCTCAAAATGCGAAAAAAAGTGCTGACACTGGCAATCTAATTAATAAATGTCAGAAAAATGCCGGCACATATTGGAAATACGGATCAAGCTACAATAATTACTCATTGCGACCCATTTTTGAGAATTAGGTCAAAAAAGTGTCCCAGTTTTTTTGGCCGCGACTGTAGAAACATGTTCCTGGATATTATAAAGTCAAAAAAAGTTACAATTGAAAATATTAATTATGCAATGGACCTTTTGAAAAATGACGAGAGCAGTACGTTCTAAATATACTAAGCTAATAAATTCTCACCATTCCAGACCGTTTTTCTCTGCACTTTGTAGGCTCAAAACTAACCCTGATGAACTATGGACCAAAAACCCCTTTACAGTGAAGCTCTCATAGCTGTTCATAAGACTGACTCACTCAAATTAGGTATGAATAAAATTGCAAATATATTCATTAAACTAAAGTGGATGGCCCAGCGAGCAAATGCTCGCCTGTCAGGCGGCTGGCCCGAGTTCGAATCCCGGCGGACTCTAGGATTTTAAAATCGTACGCTTCACGGCTACCACGCTAACACCTATGGTAGTCGTTAACCCCTAAACAAGGAAACTCTTATTCACTTTCCACGGGCAATGTTAGAGCCACCTACCCGGCCTAAGGGGAGAGAGGGCTCACAGGACCACTTTGTGGTTAAAATAGGCCACTGGCCTATCATAAGAGGAAGAAAGAAAGAAGGAAAAAAATGAAATGAAGTTCGACGCAATACATTTTCACTAGAATAATATATAGTTATATTTTAGTCTGTTTTCTTGTTCCACTTCTTAACTTTATTTTTTCTGTTATATTTTCCCAGAAAAAGAAGTATTTCTATTTTGTTAATTAGTGATATTTACAGTTGTTTTCACATATCGAGAATATGGAGGGGATGAGTTCGAAAATTTCGTTAATTTTATGATTGGTTGTTATGACATATAAAGTAGGCTTCCAACTGTCAAAGTCACATTAACGAGCAGTTGTAAATTTAAGAATGGCAAATCTTGGAAAACATAAGATTCTCCAAAATCAAACTCGAGTAGTAATATAGAACCAGTTTCTGTATTTTACACTTTTAAAAACGGGTGAAAATAAAAATGTATCAATTTCTTCTATTTACTTGCCAGAAATTCTCGGTATATGGACACATTTGTTTTTCATCGTTTTATTTATTAACTTTGTTTCTTTTGCTATATTTTTTAGTTTAATTTTTTTACTGCTTATAGAAGAAATATTTTTATTTCGTTGTATAGAAATAACAGTACAGTTTACTATGAGTGAAATAAGTAATTATCCGCGAGTGAGATAAGACAATTTATCAATAACGGCTTTTAATAATAATAATAATAATAATAATAATAATACCATTTATTTGCCCAAAAAATACAAGTTAAAAAAACAGTTCCATTACAAATAAATACAAATAAATGTAATTAGACATATAAAAGAAGAAGAGAAAGATGGAAGCATGAAATTATGAATGAGATTTACTGCAATTCGCTAATTCGCCTCGCGAATTGTTGCGAAGTGCAATAATTTCCTCTATAAGACTAAGATTTATAATATACAAATTACAAATTTCTGAGATTACATTAACCAAGGATTATTTAATCACAAACAACAATATATATATAATGTAGGTATAAATAAAGTAAAATAAGAGAACTTCCAATAGAAAACATTTAGAATCATACATTATGAAACTAAATTTTTTATTTCGTTTTCAGATACTGTTTTCAAAAAATTGCAAATTTTTCTTTTGAAGGTTATTGAACTATACGGTATAGAAAAATCTATAGTAGAGTTAATTTTGATATAATTGTATATTTTATGAATAAAAAATAAAAAATTGTGCTGACCAAAAGACTTATTCATCTGAGGAGTATAGGCGACAAGATTATTGCGTAACACAGTACTGTATAAATGTAGTGGAAATTCTAAATTTAATGAATTTCTGTGTTTGTACATATATTTGGCAATTGAAATAAAATATAATCTATAAAATGTAGGCACGTCAAATTCACAAAAAAGCAATGAAGTGGAATAAAAATATGGTTTATTTAAAATAACTTTTATAATCATTTTTTGCATAACTTCAATTCTAGATAAATGTATACTGGCCGCTCCACCCCATACGAGAATTCCATAGTTTAATATTGACTGTATATAACCATAATAAAGCGTTTTTAAAGTGTTTAGTTGAGCAAACTGCTTGAGAGTTCTAAAAAGATATATAAATTTACGTATTTTTTTTTACCAAGTAATCTATGTGTACATCCCACCTTAAATGTTGATCTACCATTAACCCTAAATATTTTATGGAAGAGGACTTCTTAATATTAATAGAACAAACACAATTAATTCCTTTACAATTATAAGAATGAATAATCAACTGATTTGGGATAGGCAAGGCTTGATTATAAATTGTGAAAGGCATATAAAACGTTTTATCATAATTCAAGGTTAGGATATTGTTATCTAACCAATATTTTAAAAACTTAAGATGGTTAGTGGCATCAGAAATGACGTGATCCCATGAATCACCATTGATCACAATAGCAGTGTCATCTGCAAAGGAAACCATATGACTGTTATGTAAGTTGTAGCGCAAAAGGTCATTTATATACATAATAAAAAGCAATGGTCCCAAAATTGACCCTTGTGGAACTCCACACGATATAGATTTTGCAGAACTTAAAGAGTTATTAACTAGGACCTGTTGTTTTCTTCCTGTTAAATAACTTTTTATAAGTGATAGTGCAATCCCCCTCACGCCGTACATCTCCAGTTTATGGCACAAAATACGATGAGAAACTGTGTCAAATGCCTTGGCCAAATCTAAGAATATCGCAAGAGTAGGCTTAGAAGAGTCTAAGGAACGATATATATTAGACGTCAGAAAAGCCAAAGCATCTTCAGTAAATTTCCCATTCCTAAAACCATATTGATTATCAGAGAAAATGTTACAAAGGTTGAAAAATGATTCCAATTGTTTTTTGATAAGCTTTTCAAATATTTTGGAGACGTGAGGGCAATTGGTCTATAGTTTGAAATCTTAAGTATTGAACCAGATTTATGAAGTGGTTTGTACAACAAAATTCGAAGACAGCACAAATTGTCAACTCGCATAGACCTGTCATAGAATTATTAGCAGTATATAATGAAACATTTTCATCAAGAGCCACTATTGTAAGATAAAATACTCTATTAAAAAATCATGAATTGACCCCCCCCCCCCTTTCCCCAACCTAAAATCTTAAAAAGACAGCGCCTATGTGTGCAGTATGTTATACAAGAATTTTAAATATTTTTACTTCCTTTTGCGATAAAGGAAGTATTGAATCACCCCAAAAATTCTAAATTGAGTTTTCAACAGATCTTCAGGTTTTTTTTGGAGTCCCCTGAACCCAAAAAACATGTTTTCGTTCATTGGTCTGTCTGTCTGTCTGGGAACAGAATATCTCAAAAACGAAAAGAGATATGACGTTGAAACTTCATATATAAGTTTTGTGTACTATGTAGATGCGACAGCAAGCTTTTGAAGAAAAACGCATAACCGAAAGTGTGGCATTTATTCTTGTGATTTTTCAGTTTTTTTTTATTTTTTCAAAAACGGATCTAACGATTCTTTTAAAACTTTACATTTTGATTAAATATTTAATGTGTATTGATGTGAGGTAGGTGATTTTCCAGTTGAATACTTCTAAAATGGGTTTCTTTTGTTTCTTTTTAAATTTTTATATTAACTCCTATTTTAAATAGAACACCCTGTATATTATTACATTTTTGAATTCAGCGGAAAATTCTATAACAAATTTTTCTCTTCAACTAACTCTCTATTTTGTACCGTTTTTGTAGAATTTGTAATTTTTGAAAATTTTTGACAGATTGTTAAAAATTAAAAATCAAATTTTTGGCTAATTATAAGATCACTGTAAAAGGAAGTTGTGTGAGTGTATCACACCAGATTTTTTTATATACATGCAAGCTATGTATTGTACTTTTATAAAAAACGTGTCAACGCATTGTTTTTGTGCTAATTATAGATAGATATAGGCAACCACCATTAAATATCACAAAATAATAGAGAGGTTATTTCTCATAGTGACAGGTTACGCTACCATTCTGATACCACGTTAACAGTTCAACTTTTTCATTATTGCTGTACTGAACATGATTGCATTTAAAAATCTGAATTTTATGTTTAACTTAAAAAATGTAAACTAAATGCTATGAATTTGACATTAAATAAATTGGTTATTGCATCCACAGCATACAATTCTTTTCAAAAATTACAGCTTAAATTTGAATTTTACTGTATACTGGTTGTCTACAGGGCCATAACTGGGGATAGACCAAGTCGGCCCCCGCCTACAGGAGCAAGCAGCAAAGGGCACTGAAAAAAGAAGAATATCTTTCATAAGTACTAAAAAAGGAAAACAAATAAAATTCATTTGTATTATTAACGATTTTAGCCAAAATGCGAATTACGCCCAATCTCGTCGATACATTACATTGCTTTGTGCAATTTGCAATTTCGTCTGTCTGCCTGTCTGTCTTACTGTTGCCTGTTTAACTCAAAAACTAATTGTCTGGGGAAGATTTCGGTAAAATATATACAGGGTGAGCACCTTAAAACATTTTATTCTATTTTTGCTTTAACTATTACTTAAATAAATGTAATATTTTGCACATAGCTCAGGTTTTTATCCTTGATGAAAAAGGTAATAGTTTGGACCCAACATAGGGTAAGCACCTTAAAAATAAATTTTTGTTTTAAATTAGAAATAGATAAAAGTATTAATTTGTACATAGTTCAGGCTTTACACTTGACGAAAATGGGAACCAACAGTTAGAGAGTAAATGTAAACAATCAAAAAGGGGCAAGAATAAGTGCGTTCAGTTTAATATAGCTGCGCATCGCACAGATCCTAGAGATTTTGGATAGTCCAGTGGAACAGGCGGGTGGAACCGAAATCGCATTCGCAAGCGCTGTAGTTTGAATCCCTCCACCGGTAATGTTTTATTTTATTTTAAAATTGATATAATTCGCATTAGCAAGTGTTTTCTTCTATTGTTTCAGTATCATTAGGAACGTTAAGATATTTTTTCCCTTAGTTTCTTTTGATTTTAAAATTGTTTAGTGTTCTAACGTCCACTTGCGAGGGAAGTTCTTAGTAAAGCCCATTACAGATTTTTTTAATAGAATTGTGTTTTATAATCTTGTTTTTTGTTCTTATTTCATTTGTATTGCATTTTGTTATTTTAACATTTAGTTGTTTATTTTAAAAAAAGTTTAATTGAAAATGTTGGATTTATTTTTGAATACCTACCTGTTTATTTTGAATACATTACATCATATATCCGGAGATAAATTTAGAAGTGGTGCAGCAACTTGAGTATTTTTTGTCACATATATCGTTAATGTACTGAGGGGCGCAAACATGTTGGGTTGCCTACAATAAAAGTTTGCCTAGTTACGGCCCTGGTTGTTTATAGGCTACAATAAAACAATGCACTTGTGTGTTTTTTATAAAAGTATACATAGCTCGTATGTATACAAAAAAGAAAAATGCCTTTATAGTTGTTTAATAGATAATAAAGAAGTTTTTTATAGTTTAATTCACCTTCAAGAATCCAAAAAGCTTAAGCTTTACCTTAAAACTAAACTAGCTCTAATAGAAATACTGTTTCTTTTCTCTTTAAAGCCGACAGTTCCACTATTGCTTTTAAATGCATCAGATTTTGCTTTTCGTAGACAACAGAACAATACCCGTACAACCGTATACTGAGCTGACGATTAAATATTATCTTGAGTGATCGAGAGATGGCAGTACCGAGCTCCGTAGCTTACAGTCGCTTTATATACACTACCGTAGCTTAGTGAGTTGCACACCTACGTCGTGGGTTCGATTCCCGCGGCCGTCTGCCTCGATTCCGATTTTTAGGTGGTTTTTCTGAGTCAACAGAGTACCTTCTCTGAGGTGAATGCCGGACAGTATTTCTCCACCTTTTCTAGCCTCTCTTCCAGTCTCCACCCCTCCTTTCTCTCACCCATCCCGAGTTTCCCGTTCTTGGCTTAAGAGGGACGGAAGGTCCCTATAGCAGCCCGCCCCCAGTTGGGGGAATTGAAATAACCTTTGACCTTTTAGAGATGGCAGTTTAAAAATTCTAAAGCATGCAATAGCCCCTATTTAATTGTCCATCCATGGCAATTTGACCAATCCTTGTCAATGTTTATTTCAACATCCCTTACATTTCAAATAGTTTTTATTCCGTTGCTTTTGTATTTGGCTGGCACTCGGATCATTTGTTGATTACAAAATGGGCAAACATAATTTCTAAGCTATTGCTGCTTCTATGAGCGCATTCCTGGGAAAACTTATATGCAATAACATTCTTATTAAAGCTGGATCGGCCTGTTCAAACTGCACAAGGTCCATCAATTTCTTAATATCCCAGACATGTCGGGAGCCGTATCTAGGGTTAGGTTACTATTTTTCCTGGCGTGCTCTTATCACATCGGGTTTATCAGCAGCCGCTGATAAATATTTATGAATGAAAGTGGCGAGCAAGTCGAAAAATGTTAGGCAGCTTCCTACAAAGTTTCTTCGGTCCGAGGACATACGGTCGAGAATGGGTGACACGCCTACCCATTCAGGAACTTTGGTAGTAATCGCTTTCCCCAGTTGGTGCAGTTGGCAGCAGTGCCGTTGCATAGTTGACATGTCAGCTGTACCTTTTATCAAACACAAGCACATTTTTCCGTAGTCGCGGCGATTGGTGCAGTGTGGCCGATATTAAACCAGCTCAATCCAGGCTAGCAAGTGTTGGTGCAACAATAAGGACCGCCAGCCAGCCCTGGGGCGCCCTGCAACCGCATGCATGTGAGCTAAAAGTAAGGATGACGTAATGACCTTTTATTAATCATTTTGTTTACTTTTGTTCAATTGCAATTCGGTAGCTGCAGTAAACAATATCGTTACGACGTTTCTAGTTTAATCATCTTGCAACGTACTCGTAACGTGTGGGTATATGCGATTCGAGCCCGATTGTTTTGTTGCCATTAACAAATCCGCCCTTCTTTTCGCCAACCTCGCATTGTCATAAAAACAAACGAAGTGCCCATAGGTTGACAGCTAGGTCTTTATGAAACATCTGCTTTAAAACAAGTGCAAGTAGTGACGTGCGAGTGATTAGCAGGGTTAAAGGACAAGGAAACAGTGCGCCCGAAGTGGCCAAAAGGTCAAATGCAGCAGCCAAAGCGGCACATTTCGACCTAATTGCTGCTTCACCTGTTGGCGATGTTTACAAACAACCTCGCCGCAAGGTTATCGCAATTATTAATTAATATTCGAACGAATTAACTTTCAAATCGCGTTCCAAGATAGCTGCGCCTACTATGGTTATTTGCGCGAGGCATGGAAGTTTCAATTAACGCACTTTGGTGCTCAAAACTGTCTTCTTGCAAGTGTGAATGACTTGCAGTGGAACGTCTTTGATTTCCTGTCATTCAGACTGGAAACCATAAAAATCCGCCGCTGGTAGGTCTTTAAAGACACCTACCACCTACTGCATTTGCTATTATTGGAGTCGGTGGGTTGAATTGGTTGATTTTTTATGCAGGTCTGAGCAGGCACGAAGTGACTAACGTTTCGCGTATGGAAAAATCAAAGAACCGTTTTAAAAACTGAATATGAACAACTGTTTGATGCACAATTCTTGCACTGTACTATTTTTACATGTTCAATTGTTTTAAAAACTGAATGTTGCCACATTTAGTTCAAATTGATATTCAAGAAAAATTGGGAAAGTTGTTAGCTTGCCCTCTACACCTTCCAATTGTTTTGTCAACGGAATGTTGCCACATTTAGTTCAAATAATTATGCAATTTTATACAGGGTGAAAAGGTGATCCAAATTCTAGGAAAACTACCGCTTTAATTGAAGCGAAGGAACAAAATGCAGCCACATTTACTTCAAGTAAATGCTATCTCATATACAGTGGGATCCAAATTCAATGACAACATGGGGAAGTTGTGCACATACTCTACACCTTCAATTGTTAAAAACAATGTTGCATCGTTTAGTTCAAATAATTACTACAGGACATTCAGTAAACACAAAAACATATTAATTTTTTTACTTTGGCACATGCAGACAATCGTTGTTCGTACTAGGAATTCTATATTTTGTTTTGCAAAGGTTTTCACACCTGCATAAAAGCAGGTTTGAGTTTAAAAATGAAAATATGTCGCATTATTTTAGTGTTAAAATAAATATTTTTCGGGAAATTCTTCCTGGACTTTTATAAAATGCATTAAAAATATCTCTTATATACCTACATCAATAGTATCTAATACAGTATTTGTTTAACATCCTTAAAAGTAGTTATTTATAACATTTATGACAGATACTAAGTAAATGTCACACCTTTAACGTATTTGTTTTAGTAACTTTTTTTAGTTGACTCATTAAATTTTGAAAATCAAATGCCACTTTGTGTTTTTATGTTTACTGAACAGATCATATGTCATATTATACAGTGTTAGATTCAGTGCTATTAATCTACAACTTCAATTGTTTTAAAAACGAAATGTATCATTATACAGTGACAGAAGGTGGAAATCGGAAAATTAGGGGATGTTAGCTTACCCTCTACACCTTCAATTGTTTTGTCAACGAAATGTGAAACGGTGATCCAAATTCTAGGAAAACTACAGCTTTAATTGAAGTGAACGAACAACATGCAGCCACATTTACTTAAAATAAATACTATATTATTATACATACTATATTCATATACAGTGGGATTCAAATTCAAGGACAACATGGGGAAGTTGTGCACATAATCTACACCTTCAATTGTTTTAAAAACCATGTTGCATCATTTAGTTCAAATAATTACTATAGAGCATTCAGTAAACACAAAAACATTTTAATTTTTTTGACGTTGGCACATGCAGACAATCTTTGTACGTACTAGGAATTCTGTATTTTGTTTTGCAAAGGTTTTCACACCTGCGTAAAAGCAGGTTTTAATTTAAAAATTACATATTTCTCATTATTTTTTCAGTGTCAAAGTAGATATTTTTCTGGAAATTCTCCCCTGAACTTTTATAAAACTTAATAAAAGTACCTATTAATAAACGCTGCAACACTTAAAAGTAATTATTTACAACATTTATGACGGTTGTTAAATAAATGTCACACCCTTAACCTATTCGTTTTAATAACATTTTTTAAATCGGCAGTGAAGTAATCCATTGTTTTACGACTTTTTGTAGGTGGCGGGGCGACAGGTAAACGTCAACAGACGTCAACATAACCTACAAAAGTTGGTTAAGATGTTGTAATTTCGCGATTTCTCTATTAAAAAAAACATACTCTCCCCGTAGGGCCAAGGCAAATAAGCCACATGGGGGATTAAAAGAAAATTCAGTGCCGAGGTGTACACTATGTTTTATTTGAAATCGTGAAATTACAACATTTTAACCAACTTTTGTAGGTTATGTTGACGTCGGTTGACGTTTATCTGTCGTCACCACCGACAAAAAAGTCATACAATAGATTACTTCACTGCCCATTTCTCGTATTTTAATGACGATTTCGGCGTACTTCACTGCCGATTTCAAATAATAGTAATTTATTATACAGGTTAAATTTTATCCACGAGTGAAGCGTTAACATCGAGGCAAAGTCGATACCAGCGTACATACATCAAACAAGTAGAGACACTCATGCCAAATATTGAAACCTGTCTAGAGTGCCTGGGACAGTAACTGGGGGGGGGGGGGGGGTATTTGTAAGCTTGACTCTCAGATGGCAGCACAAAATTCTACCAATCAGAGCCAGTTACTAGCTCTGCTACCAATCATATGTGATAAAGTAGTGGCGCCATCTGTTAGTATCATCCGTAAGTACCCCCCAGGAGCTGTTCAAGGTCATCCAAATCGGAATTTTGACATCAAAGGAACCGACAGTGAGTGTCTCTACTTGTTTGATTTATGTACGCTGTCGATACGTTAATGATTCAAGTGTGGATAGTAATAACTTTATCGTCGTGTATAATACATTTTTTTTCTATAGCAAGAACTTTAACAATAATTTCAAATAAGGAAAGTCAATCACGTTTTAAAATCTTAGTACTCAGCTAGATTGGGTTGCTAAGATAATACGAAAAAAAAATTAAATATTCAAGTATATTTTATCTACCCTTGATGTTAAAGTGCTATTTTATCTACTATTTTGAGTTGATAAAGTAGCACTTTAACATTTGATATAGAAAAAACTACTATTTTTAGTACAGTTATTAAATTTTGAAAATCAAAGGCCACTGTGTGTTTATGGTTACTGAACAGACTATATTTATTTATTTATTTATTTCGTACTCAGCCAACAGCCGTTAGGCCAATTATAGGCGTCGCTGTATAGTTACGGGGACTTCCAACCCCACTAACGACTGTCATGATGTTATTATGACATCCGGGACCAACTATTTCCGTGGCAGTCGTACCAGGAGGCGCCAAGAGAGGCAGTCGTGGAACTCCCATCCAAGTTCTGACCAGAAAGAGCGTTGCTTAACTCTACTGATCGAACGTGGACGCTTGTTCAAGCTACACCATCCGGGACTTGTATTATTATACACCGTTAGATTCGGTGGTGATTCCAATGTGTGAATATCTATGAGGAAACTATTAATTTACCTACAACTTCAGTTGTTTTGAAAACGAAATTTCATATTATACAGTGACAGAGGGTGATCTAAATTCGAGGAAAAGTAGGGGAAGTTGTTACGTTAGATACCCTCTGCACCTTTAATTGTTTTAAAGATATAATGTCGCCACATTGACTTCAAATAATCACGTTGTAGTATAGAGGGCGAGAAGGTGATATAAATTCAAGGAAAACTACACTGTTTACCCTCCATTTTTTGGATGCACTTTATAAAATACCTTTGATTGGGTGTGGTTTGTCGGGATCAAAATTCAAATAGCCATTGGGGAAACGTGCTCGTCTGTTGCGTTAATTTCATATATGTGTGTTCATTACCAAACTTTTCTGTCAGACAAATTGAAAAAGCTAAATTTTCATAATTTTTTTTTTAAATCTGGTAGCAACGCCTAAATAAATGAAAATACAATATCTGTGGGAAATATTGATTCGAAAATAGTAAAAAAATATCTGTACACAAACTGGAGCGGATCAAGCTTCGACCATTTTTTTAAAATCTTCATAGCTTGCGTTACGTGCACCATTTTTTAAACCGTCTATGCCTTTTGGCAAAATCTCCATCTGTTCCCTTTCTAGATAACAAATGTATTGATTGCTGCAATATTGAGGGTATAAAAGACCAACAACGCTTCGTATTTCTGGAAACATTATTTGATGTGATCATTCGAACGTCTACCCCACTTTCTGTGTTGTAAAAAGTGATCATCTCAGGTTTTCTCTAATCACCACTGTCTCCATCTCCATTAATATCGTGTGTTTAAAAAAAAACTCATTCGCAGCATGCAATGATCAAACAGTTTGCCGTAACTTGATAGATACCCATAGAAGCAAATGAACTACCATAAGTCAGAGAGAACTAAATTACATTTTAATCTTGAACTATTTTCCTAAATATAAAAAAAACACTAAGTAAAAACAATTTTTATTGACTGCTATGATTAATACACTCGTTGTGTAAATGCCATCTTATTTTCCTTTTTGCTTAATACAAGTAAATATGCAATGTAAACTTTTGCATGTCACAGTGACAGATGATTTCATAAACAAAATGCAACCTGCCATTCACTTACAGACTTAAGTTAACATGACTAGATTTTCTTTTTTTTTTCCAAGGCCTACCCTAAATGAGTTTTTTTTTGGAACACACGATATGATTGTCTTGGTTTGCAGTGAAACATTGCTAATAAAGTTACAAGTTCAATCGGGTGGTATGGCAACAGTTTGAAATTTTGAAAAACGTTTTTCACAAGGTTGAAAGGTACTGGTGACGGGAAGAATTTAGAAAAATTATCAAAAATTTTTCTTTTTTTCTTGGTGTCATAGACCACAACCACAGTTACTTCAAATAATAATTACTATGTCATATACAGTGTGATTTATATTCAAGGGCAACCATGGGGAAGTTGTCGCATGCCTTCTACACCTTTAATTGTTTTAAACACGATATGTTGCATAATTTAGTTCAAATCATTACTATGTCATTATAAATAGTGCTAGTGGGTGATTCATATTTGGGATTTTACCCACAACCTACACCTTCAATTGTTTTAAAAACGAAATGTTGCCAACATACTAAATATGTCGTATTATACAGTGACAGGTGATACAAATTCGAAAAAAAATATGGGAAGTTGTTAGCATACCCCCTATACCTTTAATTGCTTTAAAAACAAAATGTTTTATCATTTAGTTCAAATAATTACTGTATCATAATATTATACAGTGTTAGCAGGTGATCTAAATTCGTGGAAAGCTATGGGGGCAACCATGAGGAAGTTGTTAGCATACCTTCTATATCTTGACCCGTAGTATGCACTCATTCCTAGTGCATTTTTAAAACGTATATATTAGTAAAAGCAAACTGCTGTTTGGATATAAACTTTGAATGATGCAGATAAGATAAGGCACGCCCACTTCTAGCGTAACTGATCAGAATTTGTCTCACTCCAGGCTGTAATCAACGAAACACGAAAACACTACGTTGTTAATTTTGCTGGACACTTCCGTAATCCGTAGTAGACTAAATGTAGAGGAGTTCAAAATATGTAGACGTTTATTTTTTATTTCGGGCCGTAACTCTTGTTAAGATGTTGTAGATGTATTTGAATGATTTTGTTAGCTATGTCCAGATGACCGCAAACAATTGCAACTTGATTGCAAGAATATGGACAGTTACATTTACGATGGCGTCTAGTGATGTATCAGTGGTTGTTGCACGGTGTGGAGTTATCAAGTTTTTATGTAATGAAGGTACGGCTTCAAAAACCGTTTAAGAATAAATATGTTATTCGTAGATCACTGTTTAAATTGTGCAAATCTTCTTCAAAGCAAGCTTAAATGTAGTAAAGTAAGTGCGTGATACATTCCAAAATTCCACAGTTCCAAAACAAGTTTCTTTGAAGCAACAACAGAGAATACCGACTTCACTACGACCATGAATATGACAATTTTTTTAAACAGAATTGTAACTGTTGAATTGATGATATCTGGGTGCATTATTACACCTCGGAAATAGGGTGACCACTTTTCAATTTATACAAATCCTGAGATCCTTTGTAAGTAAAAAAAGGGTTTTCTTCAATGAGAAATACAGTGATTATAGAAAACAAAAAGCGAGCATATAAAAACCATGTTTTTATTCATTTCTATTAATTAGGGTTTCCAAGTCCCGGGACCAACAGTGTTTTCAGGACTTACAGGCTAAATTTCAAGTCCCGAGATTAGTCTCGAAGATCTCGAAAATGGTCGCAAAAGGGGTGAAATTTCCGAATGCAATTTCCAAAGAAAAACAAGTGTTTTAAGTTAAATAAAGTATTTCTGGGCTGATAATCGACGTTGGAGCTCGTCCATAACGTCATTGCTTTCTTCTGGTACAAAATGTCTGTCGCTCTTCATCTTTTGCTTTTGTTTGAACTGCACAGTGCTTGTGCTGCCTCTGATTATGATAATTTTATAGGAACAAACTAAACATTTCGCCAATTGTTTATCTTCAATATATAAAATTGTTGCCCAATTGACTTCAAATCGTTATTTTTTTTAATGTAGAATGAAGGTAGGTTGTGAATCGGAATTCATTCTAATTGTAACGCTTTAGCAGACAAATAACGAACACATTTAAAACCCAAAAATATAAATTATTCAGCTTCTTCGCACATAATTTTAAAAGTCTACAAATTTAGTTACCTTACTGTTACTAATACTAATAAATATATCTAAATCCAACAAAAGAAACAGACAAATACATAAATAGAAGAAGATATGCTAATGTGGCTGAAACAACACACAGGTGTAATTCTAACCTACCGAAAACCATACTTCTACTGCCTCCGCAAAACGCAAATAATGCAGAATACCCGTCCTAATTCTCTGATATGGTCCCAGGACTTCGCCTGTGCTGGCTGTGGTTTCGGGACTCGGTTTTGGTTGTAGAATCCCGGGACTGGAAACCCTACTATTAATGGTTAACAAATATAATGCAAGGTTTAACTAAAATACTTGTCCATGTTGTACGACGTCCTAAACACTGATTGTTTCTGCTTGATCTGCATGTATTCAGAATAAAACATTAACACAGACAGTCACCCTTCACTATAGTTGCGCTGACTAAGACTACTGGCTACTGCAGGCTATTCTCTATTTCGTTTTGTTTGCGAAATCACAGACAGACCAGTAAGATAAATAGAAAGCAATATATTATACCTTTGATTACAATTAAATCAAAGATTATACGCTCGCGCCGTGCGTGAGATATACGGCGATTTTATTTTTATTAATATAACAGACTTACGGTGAAGTTAGACATTACAAAATTAGCGTAACCCGGAGAAATTATAACAAAATCCGAAGATCCCGGGTGAAATCCTGAGAGGTGGTCACCCTACTCGGAAAGCAAATGTGCCAGTATGAAATGGCGTCACACAAGTACATCTCGACCCAAAAAGTTTCAAATTCAACCATCTGGTGGCAAAGCTTGCTGACTATATTTTGGGCGAATTTGTATGGATTTTTTAATATTACTGTGAACTAAAAAAAGTCAAATTGCCATACGAACAAAACGGGTTTCGTAAGAGAGATGTTATTGTTTTACAAGATAACGCACACCCTCATACAGCAGGCTTAATAAAAGATACTTGAACTAATTTGGATGGGAAAATACCAGGGTTTGAAAAAACCGGTTTTTTTCAGAAAAACCCAACCCACTGGGCCCATGGGGGTTTTTTTCGGAGTTTTTCGGGCTCTTTCGGGTTTTTTCCCGTCTTCCCGCGATAATGGCTCTTCGAATAAAAGACGAAGCATTTTTTCCTTCATCATTGATGACGGATGCTGTCATCAATCAGTTTTCATCCCCTCAATGGTGGAAACTTGTTGCAAAAAGAACCGAAAAAATGTCAACCTTGCCACATGGTTTTTGCTATTTTTTCTTAGGTCTATCTTCGGCGCCGGCATCTTCAGCTTTCATTGAACGATACTTTTTTACATTTGGACTTGTTTGGAGTAAACTTCGAAATCGCCTGGGCGTGGAAGAAGCCACAAAACTAGTGCAAGTGTACAGACATTTGCGCTCAACTGATACACACACTATTGACCAGTAATAATTAATTGTTCTTGCTCTAATATTCTGTTTTTACAATCATTAATTATATTTCTAATGTTCTGTTATTCTTAAATGTGATTAATTGTGTTTGACTAATTTGTAATAAAATTCTAAAAGTTGAGGTTTTTTGTTCAAATTGTTTAACCCAAGTTGTGAATTTACTAGTCCCTTGGAGTGAATCCAGGACTGAAAGATTCAGTGGGTTTTTCGAGCGGGTTTTTTTCGGGCTGGGCCCACTGTGGCGAACCCTGGAAAATACTGCCCCACCCTCCTTACAGTCTCCAATCAACGATCCAGCTTCATTTTATTCTTCTTCCCTACAGTTGATTCATTCAAGTGTCCAAAACACAGTCAGCAAGAATAAACCTGAGAGGATTTTCTTGTGGTTTTGTTACTTCTTTCATAAATATGGCAATGTCTCTTTAATTTTTCTTTTTTATGTTGGGAACTTCATTGTCTTATATTACTAATAATAATAACATTGACCATATTCTGTTTGATATAATGATTCGCGGTTCAATTCTTGTACAATATTCTTCCCACTGTCCTCATTATCACTACTTTTGTCGATTGGCTCTTCCATTTGCTCTTCCTCCAATTAATTTCATCATCCAAGAACTCTTTCCTCAAAGATGGGGCGACTATCAATATTAGTCTAATAAATTCTGAAAATAATTCATAGTTTATAGTAAACTAGTGATGTAAAACGACGCGTTTTTTTAAATCGAATAAAAAAACCTTAACAAAAAAACCACAGAAACAGTTTTTTTTGGTTTTTTTTATTCATTTTTGTAATTGGCAGCACGTTTTGGTAGGTATGGTTGGCGTCAGGCAAGCAAACGACAAAATTTACACTTATTTTGATTCTACATGCTCTTTGAAGTTCAAGTAAATTACGCTTTAAATGAGCAATTTATTGTCTGCATACCACTTTGGGCAGCCAATGTGGAAATTGATTTGTGCTGGCTTAGTTGCATTCGATTATTAATGTCAGCTACCTTTTCTTCGGTTAAAACAGTAGGTCTGCCTGTTGACTTGCTTTTACAGATGCAGTGTTTGTCTTCGAAACGGTGAATAATAATCTGCTTATGTTGAGCAAAAGCTTCGTAATTGATTTGCACACCTGGAAACGCCGCAGTAAATTGTTCGATGCATGACTGAATGAAATATGACCATGAACCATCCCAATTTCGGGCTCCACTCTGAAAGTGAGCCATTAGTATAAAAGCATCTTCTTCAGGTGTGAACGGCATGTTTATAATTTGTAATCTAAAATAAGAAAATAACCTCAAAACTTAATATTTGTTAACTAGTGTGTATACTTACACCAAACTCAAATATGAATAGTACGCTGAAACCACAGAACAATAACTGAAACTGGCTGTAAACTTCGTACAACACCTAAAAGCACAACGAACGAACGCCAATGATAAATTTCAACGTCAAAATATAACACTGCATGGGTTAGCCAACATAAATAGTTAAAATAACTAGCGCCAAAATAATGACCATTCACTGTTGATATAATATAGGCACTCGACTCAACCCCACTCGCAACTGTTGTGTGTAACCTATGAGCTGCCCTGGAAACTAAGTCGGAATTACAGTTGTGATCCTCTCGGTAGCTGGAGAGTTAAGTGAATGTTTCTTACAAACTCTCCTTGTCTTCTTTCTCATCTTGAATTCTATAACAAATTATATATCTGCTTTGTAGTTTTTTCTCTGGTTTTCTTTTGTTCACTGCTAAATTTGCTTGCTCTTTGACTGATTGTTGCAATTTTATAATTCCATTCCATTATTATTTTTATTTCCATTCAAGGAATTTTATTGATGCAGTTGTTCGTAATTGGCACTGTATCTTCAATAGTAATTTCTTTTAACGCCGTTTTGCCTTATCTGTAGGGTGCGAACAAGTTTAATGGTGATCATTTTCAAGCAAATAGTGGCATACGCTGAATATATTTCAGAAGATTAAAATTTAATAAAGATTGTCGTCACTAACATCAACTGTCAATTTATAGAGCGATTGTAATAAATGCATATGCCTTATTGCTTTATATCAAAAATATTTGCAGTGGTTTTTTCCACTAGCCATTAAAGTACCTCCCAAGTTGATTGTGTGTAATAGTTAATAGTGCACAAGTAATTGAATAATCGTTCTTTTCTTATTGTACTGTAATTTATATTTATTTTTCTGAGACCCCTACAGTTAATAAAACCCCACTCGCACGCCTCTAGCTATCGTCTTAGTTTAAAAGGTCGGCATAACTGCATCATGTGGTGCAGCTGATCAAGCATGGCATGGTTGCTCTAATACCATACAATCATAGTCACGCATCACCTGGGCAACTGCACAAGTGCAAATGTTTCCGCAAATTTTGCAGTTATAAGGGATATCAAAATGTTGTAAGGTAAACGTGGGTAAGTGTAAATGGGGGGTAAGTGTAATTAAATCACATAAAATAAAATGTATAATGGATATAAAGATGCCATCTGGCATATAACGCATGAAACATGTCTACTAACCGAACTAAGAAGTTAGGTTCCCTCTTTTTCAACTTATGTTGGCAATACTGTCAATCATAGTTCTGAAAGTGAAAGTTGTTGTGGTGACAGATGAACTTGAAATTTATGAAATTGTATTTTAACCAGTTAAAAGTAAGTAAGATATAAATTTATGTTGTCTAAAATATCAGATTAGCCCAAATTATAAGTTATTACGTTGATTGCTTCACATGACAAATATAACCTCAAATTTTGATTATGTTTACACTTACCCCAATAATATCATCCTCTGAGGTAAGTGTAAACCGAAATATACAAATTGTTGGGGCAAGTGTGAACTTATATTAAATATGCATTTATGGTTTTACAGAATGGTGAGAACATATGTACGTAAGACCAATCGAGGCACTCAGTATACAAAAGATGATTTGGCTACTGCCGTTAATGAAGTAAAAACTAACCGCATGACATTACATCGAGCACATCGTGTTTACAATATTCCAAAAGCCACCCTATTCACCCACATCAAAGGAACGAGAGGTAAAAAAAGCACAACACAAGGAAGAGATTTAGTCATTCCCATTGAACATGAAAATAAGCTTGCTGAGGGATTAAAATGTATGGAAAAATGGGGGTTTGGTCTCTCAAAAAAGGAGGTCAAGCAGATTGTCTCCAAGTATGTAACATCCAATAAAATAAACACACCATTTAAGGATAATGTCCCTGGCGATGAATGGTTTCGATTATTCAAAATAAGACATAAGCTTTCAATAAAAAAACCACAGTCAGTGGAATATACACGAAAAAAAGTATGCGACCCTTTTGTGATCTACGATTACTTTCAACTGTTGAATGAAATTCTTGTGGAATTAGGACTCGGTGACAAACCAGCCCAAATTTGGAACCTGGATGAGACAAGTCTGTCATTGGATCCGGCCAAAACCAAGGTTGTTGGTGCTAAAGGACTTCCATGCACAAGAGTTATCAGTACTTCAGGGCGAGAAAATATCACCATCTTGTCTGCAGCAAGTGCTAGCGGCGGAAAGGCTCCTCCTCTTATAATATTTAAGGGGAAGTACATATGGGACTCCTGGATGGCCGAACAAGGCAATGACTGTTTTCCCAATATTACATATGCAGCAACGTCCAATGGATGGATGGAGAGTGAAGTATTTTTTAATTACCTAAAAAACACATTTATACAGGCAATTGGAGATGTTCGGCCTATCCTACTCATTTTCGATGGGCATTCAACACACATCAATTGTGATGTGATTGAGTTTGCTAAAGCCAATGAAATCGCCATTTTGAAACTGCCCCCACACAGTACACATCTTTTACAGCCACTCGATCTTGCCGTGTTTAAATCATTTAAAAATTTGTGGGATGTGGAAATAGCAACATGGCAACGGCATAATGTGGGTCATAAAATCCCTAAGAAAATGTTCTCTCAACTTGTGGGCAGAACCTGGCAAAATATTAAGGAAGATGTACTCAAGAATGGATTTAGGAAGGCCGGAATTTATCCCTTTAATAATGAAGTAGTAGGTAGAGATCAATTTGATCAAAATAGCTTGAAAAGGTGGGATAAGGAGAACAGAAATAAAGCTCAGTTACGAAATGATGGAAATGAAGGTGAGCCAATAAATGAAGGTGAGCCAACAAATGAAGGGGCGCTAACAAATGAAGGTGAGCAAATAAATGAAGGTGACCCAGCAAATGAAGGTGGGCCAAGAAATGAAGAGGTACCATTAATCATAGAAGACATTCCGAAAACATTCGAAGAACTTTTGCTGCAAAGTGTGAAACAATCTAACCAAAATGATCATAATAAAAAACGGAAACGTGTTGCAGCAGGAGCAGCGGTCATTACTAAAATGGATGCACAAAAAGTATTAGAAATGAAAGAAAGGGAACTAACTGCTAAGAAAAAAACAAAGAAAAATGTAGGGAAAAAATCTGAGATTGTGTGCAAAGAATTGTTACCTACAGTCACTAAAAAATCCAAAAAACGGAAAACTCCTATTATTTCTAGTAGTTCCGAATCAGAGACAGAAATACTGCTCGAGGACTCCTCAGATGATGAAAATTTTTATGAAAACTTAGATTCTGAAATTCTAGAAGACGAGCAAACTCTAAATGAATTTAATGATGTACCAAAAACACTATGTGTAGACGACTATGTTTTGGTACGATTCAGAGGAAAAAAAAACGTGAAATACTTTGTTGGGAAAATGCTTGATAAAAAGGAAGGTGAATGGAAAGCTACGTTTCTAAGAAGAACAAAAAATGATAAATTTACATAGCCTAATGTAGAAGATGTATGTATTATCGATGAAGAGGACATAGAAATACTTCTCCCGAAACCTACAATTGACCACTGGGGCAAACTTTCATTCCAGATTCAATTTAGTAATTATAAAATAGAGTAGACAAATATTTTGTTAAATGTAAAAATACTTACTTGTGTTTGTGTTTTTTTAAAAGTTCATAACTTTTTTCCTAATAAAATAATTTTAAAAATGTAAAATTTACCATGTGTTAAAAATTATTTAGAATTCACACTTACCCCACAGAAAATATAATAGCCAGTTAGTAAGAAGTTATATGGATTTACACTTGCCCCTTATCGAGGGGCAAGTGTAAATATTGACATGACTTAAGAAAAAAAATTAAAAAAAGCAAAATTTAAATGATAGCATTTTTTTATCTGTGTATATTGAAAGACAAATATCACACACATATTGTTATAAAGTAGCAACTTAATAGCGATTATATTTAAAAATGGTATGAATTTTTAAATTCATCTCTTGTAAAAAGCGTTCACACTAGAGATGGGCGCGTGAGTGAATTTTCGCTCACGTCACGCACGTTTCACGCTTGCTTTAAACAGTCACGTTCACGCTCATGTTCACTCACGTTCACGGCGTGACACGCCCCTCACGACGTGACACGCAGCTTTTATTTCAAAATTTAAATTTAGATAGAACAAAATGTTCAAATTTAGAACCAATGAAAAAACCCTAAAGAGAACTAAAAATATGTTTTGCACCTGACATAATTTACGTGATATATTGCAATCAGAATAGACATAAAAAGAAAAAAATTAAAATTGACTACAATAACTTCGACAGGGATAAATACTGATTTCTCGCAAATATATTTCTTGCAGCTGTCTTCAAAGACATTACTTTTAATACTAAAAGCTGTCATTGGAATTGACGTTTCCCTTATTGCTATCAGTACAGAAGGTATATGTTGCTAGGCAACACTTTTAATTCGTAGGTTTGCAAGTACTTTTACGTACAAGGATCAACATTTTCAGCGTTAGCCGAGTATAAAAAACAAACTATTACTTTTATTAGAATAATAAGTTCATCTACACATCTACACATTAAAATGTTGATTTAAAAATAATATGTAATCAACATTTTCAGTGTTACGTCGAATTCTGCGCTCTTCTAAAATTCGCCCAGCTGTAGAAAATTCTCTTTCGCTTGTAGCGGAACTTGCGGGTATGTTTAAAATTTCTCAAGTTTTTTTAACAGTGCCGTATTTACACTGTTTTTCCAAAATCATAAAATGTCATCTACATTTCCGAATTTTAATTTAACATACTAATTTAGTTTTGTTTCGACATCATCCTAATTACAAGTGTCATCGTCAGAGTTATCTCTAAGTGTAGAAAAATAAGAATCTGATGCTGATGTACCAGTTTTGAGTCGTTTGCTATGTATTTCATCATTATCATCTATAGTTTTATTTTGCATTATAATCTTCTCTTTTATGTGAAGGTATGAACTTTAAGGATTTATAATTAGGGTCCAAAAATAAAGCCACATAATGTAACTTGTTTGGCACAATTTGTGATTTAATGAATTTAAAAGTTGCTGCACCCTGCAGTTTTTTATTCGTTACTAAATATTTAACGTGAAATTAACGTGAAACGTGAATCACGCCTTGGAAATTTTCACTCACGTTCACGTCACGATTTTCAAATATTAGTCACGTTCACGACGTGACACGCCGTGACACGACGTGACACGACTGTTTTCACGTCACGCGCCCATCCCTAGTTCACACTTACCCAAGTTTACCTTAAGTGTACAAATGTTTTATACTTTTTAATTCAACGTTTAGTTTGGACAACCATTGCAGTTTTGTGAATTTGTTTTGTTCATCAAATCTGTCGGGGCCCTACTTATCTGCCATTCCTTCTTGGTTGCTGGCAGGGTTTAAAAAAACCCGGGTTTTTCAGAAAAACCCAACCCACTGGGCCCATGGGGGGTTTTTTGGGCTTTTTGGGATTTTTTCGGGCTCTTTCGAGTTTTTCCCGTCTTCTCGGGATAATGGCTCTTCGAATAAAAGAAGAAGCATTTTTTCCATCATCATTGATGACGAATGCTGTCATCAATCAGTTTTCATCCCTACAATGGTGGAAACTTGTTGCAAAAAGAACCGAAAAAATGTTAACCTTGCCACATGGTTTTTGAGATTTTTCTTAGATCTATCTTCGGCGCTGGCATCTTCAGCTTCCATTGAACGATACTTTTCTACATTCGGACTTGTTTGGAGTAAACTTCGAAATCGCCTGGGCGTGGAAGAAGCCACAAAACTAGTGCAGGTGTACAGACATTTGCGCTGAACTGATACACACCCTATTGAGTGGTAATAATTAATTGTTCTTGCTCTAATATTCTGTTTTTTACAATCATTAATTATATTTCTAATGTTCTATTATTCTTAAAGGTAATTAATTGCGTTTTACTAATTTGTAATAAAATTCTAAAAGTTGAGGTTTTTTGTTCAAATTGTTTAACCCAAGTAGTGAGTTTACTAGTTCCTTGAGTGAATCCAGGACCGAAAAACTCGGTGGGTTTTTCGAGCGGGTTTTTTTACGTGGGCCCAACCTGAAAAAACCCACTGTGGCGAACCCTGGTTGCTGGTGATCTTTGTTTATCTAACCTCGCTTTCTTTCTTTTCAAAGGACCTGGTTACTTCCCTTCACTTTATATTTTCCCTTTTTGTGTTAGCTATAGAAAATATACCAGCCAAATTCTTCAGTTACTGATTATAATCAGCATAATTAAAAGTAACGTAACGTTTTGTTATATCAATAACTTCATCAGACGTAAAAAATATTAAAAGGTTACATTGAAAATATCCTGAAGTGAGAGAATGAGGTTAGAATAATACAGAAACAATGCAAACTGAAAATCTCTTAACAATTCAAAAACTTAGTAACATCATTTATTTGCCAGAAAACTATACAAATTAATAAATTTCGAAATAATATTAAAATAAAATATATTTAAAAAATTAACATATTAAAAACACAACCAAATCTAGTATCAAAACCAAATGAATCTGACGACTCTAATTTTGCAAATGAAACCAAAACTTGGATTAAAAATTTAATTAATGTAAAACTACCGCAAGACGTTGAAGATGTTTAGAAACGAGGAGCAAACCGTAACGTATATAACCCTAATAATAAAATCTCGAATGAGAAATTTATAGTAAATATTGAAAATGCGATTAGTAATTTAAACTCTGAAATTCAAACTAAAATAAGGGCTTCTGTTTGCAATACTTTAACTAACTACCAAAAATTTAAAAAAACCTATTAAATGCCAAAGGTAACATTAAAAATAATATTTTACTTAAGAAAATTAACAATACTATAACATTTTTTAGAAAAAATAAAGACATAATAATTACCAAAGCAGATAAAACACAAACTACAGTTATTATCAACAAAACTGACTACAATAATAAAATGTTTAACCTTTTAGAAGGCACAGAAACCTATAGTAAAATTGATAAGGATCCAACTGACAAAATTCAAAAAATTATTTTAAAAAATGGGAGGATAATAATTACATAGATAATAAAACTTACAAGAAACTTATAACAGATAATGAAGTCTCGCCTAAAATTTATGGTTTACCCAAATTACATAAAAAATATTACCCCCTACGACCTATTGTTGCTTCTTATATGAGCCCGTTATATAATTTGTAAAAATGTTTATCAAATATTACTAAAAAAAAAATCAATACAG
>CALNHX010001536.1:0-19952 GCA_940337035.1 Agriotes lineatus
TTTATATCAAATTAAGTTTCATTTCTTTCAGTAATAATAAAAAATAAATACGTGTCGCAACAGTAACACAATTGGTAACATTTCAACTTTCAAGTAGTAAGCACGTGTTACTATAAATATCCATTAGATGGCTCTTACTTTATCGCCCATAGACTCAATGATCAGGGCAGCTGAATATATGTAACTATTGAGATTTCATCAGCACCTATTACAAAATAACAGCAAATTTTTGAAGCCTGGTGTTCACCAACGCGTGAAATAAGTACCAGGTGTTATGTAAACTGTAAATGTTGAGATTTTATACCTTTTTTGGTCGTTCTTGTTCTTCTAATTCAGATGCAGCCTTCTTTCGCTGTTTAGTAAACGCATTGCGTTCTCACTCTAAAGGTCTATTCGGACTGGCGTTAGCGGCGCGGCAGCGGTGCGGTAGCCGTTTGGTAGCGGCGCGGATTCTGGGCGGTTTTTAGACTAGTAGGTATTCATACTGAGCGCGGTAGTTCGAAGGTGAGTTTATTTGCAAGCGGCGTTCAGAGGCGTACCGGTTACAAGTCGATAATAAGTTTTTTTTTTTAAATGTTTGCAAGTAGTTCAGAGAGTTCCGATGAAGAGTGGCCGATTTGTGTGAAAATTGAGTCTGCCATTACTCTTAATTCTAAACAATTTTTCTTAATCCTTTTTTTTACCTCTTCTAATAAAGGTAATTTACTCTTGAATTTTTTTTTAAATTGATTCCAAAAAAAACCCTGTATATTAATTAATTTGCTTGACTTTCTCAAAATCTTGGTTTAAGAACAAGCAGGAACGATTCCTACAATATTAACATCTAACTCGAAAATGTTTTGTCATTTACATCTTATGTGAACCCAATCCGCGGACACACTGTATATTATAAAGTAAAAACAATTACAAATATTGAACTCAAAATAATCATTTTTATTGGTGAATAAAGAATAACGTAAACACACATAATATTACATATTTTATTTTTTTTTTAGAAATTAACTACTTATTAATAAATGGTTCAATCAAATTTATTTTTATGACGGTTTCGTTAGCATTGAAAAGCTAACTTCTTGAGACGTTTAAATGAAGTTTTTAAACAGTTACTTATTTGATGAACTAATGAGAATAAGATTAGATTGTACATATAAAAAATGCATATTTTTATTCTTATCATTGTATAAGTTGATTTAATTGGTGAGAATTTAGCATTCACGTTTTTACATTTTAAATTAAATAAATCGTTGAGGAAACAGTTTATTTTAAAATTATGCTATTAGTAATAAATGTTGAATGAAATCGCGTTGCTGAGAATTATTTGAACCAACGGGATTTCATATTTGACAATTCGCAGAACAAATTATTTTCCACACTATTAAATATTAATTACTAATAGCATAATTTGAAAATAAACTGTTTCGCCAATGATTTATTTAAAAATAAAATAGGAAGTACTCATTCCACCCCAATTAAATCAATTATACAATCATAAGGATAAAAATATACATTGTTTATCTGTAAAATCTAACCGCATTCTCCTATTTTTAGTTGATCATATAATTAACTTAATGTAATCGACTGAAGAAGTTTGTTTTTAAATGCAAACGAAACGCGAGTAAAAATTAATTTGATTGAACAATTTAACTGCATAGTTAATTTCCAAACCCAAAATGTTTGGTTGCTCTTCCATGTTGTAGCACAATCACATCTGCCTGCAACTACGGACGGTACTGAACTGCATATTTCACTCTAAATTATAGTTGTGTTTTTATCTAACCGCGCGGTTTCCTCTTAAAAATCGCTCCCCGATCGATCGAAATCGCTCCGTCAGCCTACCGCCCTATCCCAGCCGGCTTGTCGCTACCTCTCCGCTTCCGCGCAGCTTGTTAGTCTGAATCATATCATTTAAAAACGTGTAGAGCGGTTTCAGGACGGCTCCGCTACCGCCCCGCCGCCGTGCCGCTACCGCCAATCTGAATCTACCTTTAATCGGTGAAACGCAAAAGTCTGACTTTGTAAAACTCAATTCGTGATTGGTTGATAGAGGACGCCCTGAAAACAATATACGATCAAAATTGGTGGTAATAACCTTCATTACTAGTTAAAACCATTACTGTGAATGAATGGATTTGAGAATGGAATAAGTCATAAACTTCGCCATCACAAACATTAAAATAATTTTAGGGACTATTCTATTCACCTGTCATCTGTCAAAAAGTGACCAATGAAAATCCAAAATTTTGACGTTTCTTGGTTTGACCAATCAAAAAACTATTGAAATTACCTTGAACCGTTACCTTAGCCTAGAGCGTTCTGATCTAAACGGGAATCCGTGAAACGCAATAGATTACAACTGCTTAGCTCTCGTTCTTCATTTCAAATGCTGATTTTAGAAGTTACATATGTCATAATATCTGCCGGAATTGATTAAATTTTGTTTTTCTGTATAAATAAACATAGTAGAGTAAAGACAAAAAATATTGCTGTGTAAACACGGAATATATAATAAACAATTTGTCAACGGTAGAAATCAAGGCATGTAAGCACATCTAATGTTTTTTTACTAGATCTCCTGGAGTCAACTAATTCTGGCAAAACTCCTGAGCAGATTCCTGCATTCTATTTTGTCGATAACAAAAGTAAGGAGCTGCTTCTAATATTTTTTATATACGCTGCTGTCGCCATCTCCTATTACTTTGCCGTAAATTAAATTTTGTGTAGCAACAGATTTTTGAAATCCTTCCACTATAATGGCCGCTTCCATTCCTGTAGAAGCGCCGTTCCAATTTTTGTAGCAATCGTGTTCGTTTGCAATGCCTTCGTTTGTTCTGGCGCATACATAACAATACATGTTGTTTATATTCTAGTATAAAATTTGCTTTGCTTTTGCGCCGATAATACATGTCTAAAATATAAAAACAATATACAGGCAGTGTATTTTTATATTTCGACAATGATTTTCTTACTTAGCACTTTATATGTATAACCCCTGCTTGACTTCAGTAATGCCAAATTTAAACGCATTTTACATAGGTAACGTTTAAGTTTTTTTGAAATCAAAATTTCACTATGGAGAATACATAAAATATTTTGTTACTTTGAAAGTTCTAGGCAATTTAACACATAAAATAAAATAAATTCAAAAGTCGGACATTATGAGAAAAAGCACATTTCAAGAAAATCTATATATTACTTACCACCCCAGAGACTGCACTGTAATTTGTGCGATAGAATCGTTTACTTCAGGGACCATCAACAATTACAGATATGACAGGCGTTCCATCTTTGGAAACGTTACCAGATTCAATTGCTAATCTAGCTTCTTCCTCAGCAGCAATTTTCATAGATTTTTGCTCTTCCTGTTCGACAACAAGAGCAATTTTGTTGTGATATTTGGAATACGTTTTATTGGATAATTTGTAAATGTCCATATTTGCGAATATTTCGCACAACTGAGAATAACGAATACCACTCGCTAGTGACCTGCAACAAAAAAAATTGTCAAGTGTGTTATGGTTGAAAAGCTCTTTTCAAAAACTATCGAACTAACCAAAAATCCAATATGGCTGTCATATGAAAAACAAAAGATAGCACTAATAACAAGGGTTTCTGTTTACATAAAAAAATTGTCTTAAAAAGTGCCTCAGCATGGTAAAACTTTAGAAGAGGTCAGATTAGGTGTTATTGAGTTATTGAGGAACATTGAAATCGGCAAATTTTGGTTTTTTTAAATTACCTTAAAATTTAAAAAAGTTAGGGTGAATTTGAAATGAGATTTGTCGCGAGTATTAAATTTTGCAAAGTATTCCCTATTTAACCGTAGCTCTATGTCTTCTAATAACCGAGATATCAATGGTGAATATTGAAATGTGAACACAGTGTATATAAAACACTACAAATTTACTTTATCTTGTACATATCAATATCTTATAATTATATTATAAAAATTGAAGACATTAGAAGTAAGTTACGTTCGAGATAACTTACATACTTAATTGTGTATTGAAGTCATTTTAAAAAATCTGGAGTGATACACGCACACAACTTCTTTTTAGTGATCTTATAATTAGCCAAACATTTGGTTTTTAATTTTTAAGCATTTGTCAAAAATTACGAATTCTACAGAGACCGTACAAAATAGAGCGTTAGTTGAAAAGACAAATTTTCAGTAGAATTTTCAGCACAATAATTTTCACTATTAATTCAATACTGGAGCTTCCAACACGATTATTATGAGTTTTTAGTGCGACGCTGATTTGTAAACTTTGACTTGGACGTTTTGGTGAAATGTCACTCAAAGGCTACTCACTAAATTGAAATTATTGAACCCAATCGGGTCGCGTAAAAACACTGTGACATTAGGTGTTTTCAATGACAGTCAATTTTGATTGGCCGTTTCTGACAAATTCTGTTGAAAACTCAATTTTGAATTTTTGGGGTGAGTCCAATCAGTGGCGTAACAAGACGGTTTGGCGCCGGTGTGCAAGAATAAATGATAGCCGCTGCAGACAAGAAGTTTCAGAAAAAAAGGGGGGGGGGAGTAATTTTTGGTCATGCAACACTTTAAATTTAAAAGAAAATTAATAAGCTCTTTTCTTAACATGAAAGGTTACTTACTGCAAAATAAAACACATTTATATGTTTCAATCTTTTATTAAATATAACATAATAATAATAATAATAATAATAATAATAATAATAATAATAATAATAATCCCATTATTCCCTATTGGGACATAGGGTATTCGCATATTCTCTCCAGTTGTCATTGTCCTTTGCTCTTTGGCTCAGCCGTGCTATAGTTTTTCCTGTCTCTTGTTTTACAGTTCTCCTCCACGTTTTTCGCGGGCGTCCTCTGTTTCTGAAACTCTAAAGTTTCCATTCAAAACTTTTCTGAAAATTTCAGTTTTATTTTTTCACAACGTATGCCCTAACCATCCATATTTTCTTCTCCTAATTTCTATATTAATGTCCACCTGATTTGTTCCCAAAGATCTTTGTTCGAAATAATGACTGGCCACCTAACACCTATTTACAAACACCTGCAATTTCTGCTTTACCAGTTCTGTAACCGTCCACGATCCCTACCAATAAAGTAGAACAGATTTTACCATTACATCAAACAGTTGCAAAATATAACATGAAACATAAAAATACATAGGAAAATACAAAAACAAAAACCACGTAAAAGGAATACAAATTTAAATACTTCACAAGAAAAATAAAATACCGATTACACAATTATATATAACAGCAATGAGATAACATGAACAAGAAAATAACACATATTGCTTGAGTAAGAAAGAGATTAACATAGTAGCAAATATTCGAGTAGGCTTGACGCTCACTTTAATTATGACATGTTAACTAATTGTGCCTACTAAAGTAATTTTTTGCACTACTGTTCTCAGAACGCACCGTTATTGGCCTATTTTTAGGTCGTGAATTTGATATTCTCCACCAAGGGAGAGAAAGTAAAATAAACAATTTTCACCGTGGTAACTAATAAATTGCTAAGTTACCAAATATGACTATTTTAATTTTGACGTTTTAAAGAGTTGTATTGTCAAGTTGACAGTTAAAATATTTTCGAAATTTGTTGGGAATTTAGGTATTAAACCGTTTGGTAGTGCAAAAAATAGTATATACACCACGGTAGCGAATCGTCTTATAACCTTCGCGCTTTAGATACTTCGCGCTGCGCGCTCAGTATCTAATATGCGCTCAGGTTATAATACTGCGCTTCGCTACCTTGATGTATAATATACTATTGTTGTATGGTCATCTCTTTCTTACTCAAGCATTCTATTTTGTAGTTTATGTTATCTTATTGCTGTTATATATAATTATGGCCCCATCCGTATATCTTTATACATATAATTCTTCTGTACGTGTCTACGTGACTGACCTCCTCCTAAACGGCTGGACCGATTTTTATCATTTTTTGTGTGTGTGTTTGAGAGGGCCCCTGGATGGTATAGATTTACAATTGCATCCGGTAGGTGGCGGTGCAATCGGGTTCTAGGATTTTTTTTTAAAATTTTTTGACGAATTTCTTTTTTTATTTTTTTAAAGATTTCTCGCATATCAGAACATATAACTCCAAAATTTCACCCCCTGCCACCACCCTCCAATATTTTTTAAAATGAAAGAGATCGAAAATTCGAATATCGAAAAAACGTTTGCAAAACCCGCCAATAGCAGACAAACCAACGTTCGGGCAGGACAACGTCTGTCGGGTCCGCTACCCCTTAGGGGGTGAAATGGGGCAAATAAGCCTAAAAATCGATGTGGGCGTCATTATTGCGGTTTCTTGCTACGTTGATTGCGAAAATACATTTATTTTTAAGTCCAAGAAGGTGGACATGACTTAAAATTAAAACTCTATAGTGGTGAAACGGGGTTTCAGAGACAAATTATTTTTGGGGGCCGTTTGCCGGGCCAGCTAGTAGATATATAAATATGTAGGTAGGTATAGCACTCTCTTTTGCGACACTTTGCTAAAGCTAACATATCTATCAGTGAATTAAAACCAAGAGTACTGGCTCTTACTTTCCCGATACTCAGTAATGCAAAACTCTTTAGGCGTATTTGGCCCATCTAACTTAGCAAAAAGTTTTTAATAATTTTTAATTTAGAAAAAGATCTCTCAGTGGAGGCTGTAGTGACGGGATGTAAAAAGTAGGATATAAGCTGTATACAAATATGGAAAGCTAGCCAATGATGTGTGATTAGACAGACATTTTTCTCCCACTTCCTTCACTGATAAGCAATATTTAATACTAGTTGTGTACGAAAATCGAAATTGTACAATTTGCTTTAGTAAGCTGTCATCGAGATCAGTTTCATACGTAGTTTGAAGTAATTTGGCACTCTCTATGACCTCTGCATCTGAGGCAATCGTCAGAAATTTGCGGTTTAAAACTTTGAATTTATAGTATGTTACTAAAGTACATTTTTTTCTATAATAATTTTCAAGGTCAACTTTCTAGGGGATAAGTTGCATTCCTGCAGGGTCCCTAGTTTTAATAATGTTGGTACATAGATTTTTAGTTCTTTTCTTCCACTAAAAAAATTATTGTCATTTTGAGGGATATGTCATAATTTAATATCGCTTGCTTCATTTTTGCATTTAAAATATTTCTTGGTTTTCTTTTTTTATCCGATATTATTGATGATGATGACGATTCCATGTTAAAAAAAGATATTTGTCAAGCGTTCAAATTAAGAAACTTGACATTCAAAATTGAAACATAACCATAATTTTGAAAAAGTTCTACCAACACGAGGTATAAAAATTTCCTAGCGTTTTAATCACATATCTACCAACATTGTAACACTTTGACAGTTATTATAGAGAAAAAAACGTACTTTATGCACTATGCACTATGCAATCTAAGAATCACAAACACACACTAGAGCTGGAACTTCTAATCTACTCAAAAGGAGAAAAGATTGCGCACTCAAAAGAGCCCAGTAGCGCTCACGTATCATAGTCTGTTGCCGCTTTGAACCTCTATTCTAGGAAAACTTTTATTTTCACAAAAAACTCCGCTACCGCGGCGCCTATGTACATTCGGCGCGGAGGTTCTTTGCACCCCCTGCACATATGATAGTTACGCCACTGAGTCCAATACTTCCTTTATTGTAAATGGAAGTAAAAAGTTGGAAGGAGCAATGTTGTTCATATGCCTTTTTATGGACTGTATGTAAGTATTATCGATAACCTCATTTTATCTTGCGGTATAGAGGCTGGTGCTTTATGCGCTTGCATCTGGCGGTACAATGCTCAACTTGCCCCGGATTCGGGATACAAAGTTGTAGGGCGCCTTTTGTGCTTGCGCAGCAACTATTGTGTGAGGTGTGTGTCATAGTAATGTGTTGACCTTGTTACTCTATCTCTTAGGTCTGTGGTTCTGAGAAGAGCACAGTTAATTTAATGATCAACTGTGAATGTTCTCACTGAGCCCGATTCCAATCGCCAAGGCTGCGGAAAAATTCTGGCCCCCGAGGGATTCGAACCGGGAACTTGCTTAATGCAAGCCTAGCGCCTACCCAACTGCGCTACGCGGCTTCTATATTTTTATGGGCTAAAATTTCTAAAAGGTAAGTACTATAAGATTAGTAGCCTTTTGGGAGTTATATCTTATACAGGGTGTTTCAGAACTATAATCAAACTACCAGGGGGTATTCAGCGTGACGGTAGAATACATTTGAGTATAGGAACCCATGTCCGGAAATTTCTTCCTGAGGCATTGAGACATGACACGTTAAGACAGTTTAAAAACAAAATGTGTTTCAATTACTCAAATTTTCAGTCGAGTCCGCCGAAATCATGTGCGACGTTCAAACCGATGTATTGCAGTTGGAGGGCGGCATTTTGAACAATTGTTGTGGTGATATTATGTACAAAAGACAGAAATAAAATGCATTCAAATGTTTTAAACTATCTTAATGTGTCATAGAGTCCCAGTGCCCCAGGGCTACATTTCCGGACATGGGTTCCTAGACTCAAATGTCTTCTACCGTCGCACTGAATATCCCCTAGTAGTTTGATCCCATAGTTCTGAAACACCCTCTATAAATATGATTATTTATAGAGGTTGGAATAAAACGCTTGTTGTTTCGTGAAACGCATATAATAAACTTTTTATAAATGTGTGTTGATCGTCACCTTAACAACATAAACAGGTGAAAATAGCTACATTACTCCCCCCCCCCCCCCACCACGAGAAAAGGAAGGAGGGAGGCCATCCATGTAGGAAAACTAATATAAAATCGTATGAAAGTAACAGGATGATGTTTAGCTACAAAACCTCTTGGATGTTTTCAACAATCCTTAAAAGCTAATAACAATAACTCATAATAAAAGGTAACCATAAGTAAATGTAACAATAAACAATAAATAACACAACCTTCACACACACTGCCACTGGTCACTCGAGTCTGGTCGTTGATCGAGCGTCTCCTTCTATTTCCGAGATGAAAGCTGGAAAAAGGGAAAAAAACGGCAAGTGTATGCAAGAAAAAGTAAAAAAATAATAGGCAACAAACAAATAAACACATGGAAGCGCGGAAGCTTTGTTGTCTAAAAAATAGGCCGGATCAGCCGAATGAAACTGACTGTCTCGGCAATATCTTCCAGTGACATGTAGCTATTTGTGTGTTGACAAACTTAAGAAAACTTAACTAGGTTCCCAACTGCAGAAATGTGCGAGGTCTATTGTATGCGTCTTCCCGGACGCATATACGTAATCTGCAGACGCATAAGGTATAACCCATCACATCGTTTTTTCCGAAGTCGTACGGCCAATCAAAACAGAAGTAAACTGCAGACGTGTTGAATTATAATGCGTCTGCACTTTACGCAAGCACCGTGGCCACTACGAGTATTATTTATTATTCACTGTATCTTAAGTTGATAAATACAGACTATTATTATTAGTATTGTGTTTTTTCTTGATATGTTCGGTTTATTCCAATTAAACGAAAGATATTTGGTGAGATGTAATTAGATTCTATTATTTAATTTTGATATAAGAATTTTCTCACGTTATTACGTTTGTAATATGACTGCTTTTCCACCAAATTTCGAGCTACCAGCGATCACTATGCAAAACAATAATGTGTACAACACGTATGAAAACTACTTTTTTTACTAATTTGCTTGATAAACTCGGGTTTCGTCTTCGTTAATAAAGCTGATAATTCGTGAAAAAACTATGACTTTCATAATTAGTTGTACAACATACTATTGTATACTATTGTACAACTGTCATTAAAAATCAGCAAGATCATTTTGACGGACCAAATGTAACCTTTATTAATTTGATTATAATATAGAAAGCCGTGGTAGACGTTTTTCAAAATAATCATGTTAGTTTTGACATTTGATTAGAATACAGAAAGCCTTACTAGAATTTTTTCAAAATACCGACCTATCGAACAACTGAAAGTTATTGATTTTCCTTAGTTATCTGACAAATATTGGTTTATTCAGTATTTTTAACGTGTTAAAAGTGTTTAGTTTTACAGTGTTCTCTCTTAATATTTAATTTTAACATATTATATAAGTGTAGTTACCTGGAATAAAAATATCATTTTTATTGACAGTTGCACAAAAAGTATTTTTTTTTGCGAAAGTGATAGTTTTACGAGGGTAAAAATGACTCTATGTTAGACTGCGCTATAAAATAGTGCTTTATTAGATAGTTTAGCGTTTATAAAGTAGCTCTTTTTCACACTACAGATGAAAGTGCGCGTTGCTATGGGAATGAATAAATAACCAATAATTGTTTGCTCGCAAGAATGGTGGCAGTTTTGTTTATTACAACCACATTAAGTAAGCCAAAAACGGCCAGATCCTAAATTCATTTGTAGTTTTTGCAATACATAATGTAAATTTTTTTTATATTTGTAGAAAAATAACATTTACTTCTTGCGATAAAATTTTTCGTTCGTAAAATTACCATCACGCTGCATGTGAACAAATCTTCATCCCCCGAAAAAAAACTATACTTTTATTTTTTGACAAAAAATATACTATTTACTTATATTAATCTTTTAATGTAGTTATTAATAACACCGAAAACAGTGCTAATGGAGTCTATCAAAGCACTGTTTTTGTATTGTTATTTTCATATGAAAAACATTGAAACGGTCTACTTTGTTTCAAACAACTGACAGATTGTCATATTTATGAAATGTCAAAATTAAAAGTTTTTGATTATTTTTGTTGAAAGTATATAAAATTAGTGTATAAAATTAGTGTATTATCCTCGTTTAATAAAATTCATTGCAGCTCTAGTTCTATTGGAGCACTCCTCGTTGCGCATGTCGTGCCCTAAACCCACTCGTGCTACAATAGGCCCTCTTATTAAACTAGTATAATAATTAAATGTACTTCTACGACAGTGCAGAAAGTACTCACTTTCTACACTTTCATGTAAGAATCATACTGTTACTGGCTAAAACTGACAACTTTTTAACAAATGTCAAATTAAAAGATTAAATTTGTTATAGAATGCGAAACCGTCGCAGGAAAAATAGTATGTAACACACGCGTGGGGTGGTCATCGGAAAATGTATGAATACATAACATGTAGTCATTCAAAAACAAATACAGTTCCCATTGAAATCACTTGCAAAATTTGTATGTGCCGCTTTATTTCTTATTGTTTTCAAACAAGCCTAAGCTGTCGATACTTACAAATGACAATTTTGTCTAGTTCGAGAACAATAAAGACAAATAAAAAGTACATGCTTATAGCAGGCGATTTAATGAGGCGAAGCCGAGTTGGACTACATATTAAGTCCCATAATCACACTTTTTTACTTGTTACATACAATATGTTTTCTACGACACAACAGAAGTATAAAAATTTAGTTCGTTAAAACGTTTTCTGTCACAGAGTATTAGACATTCTAAGTTATACTGACATACAAATTTACGATAAACCCTGCGATCTATGATTTTAATGCACGTTACCTTGGACTAACTTTTAACACGTATGTTTAAAATAATTCACTTAGGACACTGGTTCAATAAATAGTTACTTTTGTATGTACAAAGCAATAGTATACTGTACAATTAGTTAAAGTCATACTGTTTTTCACAAATTTGCAAAAAGTTCTTTCATATGTGTTGCTCACGTTATTTTTTGCATAGTAATCCCTTGTTACTCGAAATTTGGTCGAAAATGACTTTAAAATTTACAACTACCAAATTGACAATTCACAATTTCAATAAAATAGTTAAAAAAATGTTACTTTCATTAGGTTTTTTGTTTAAAAAAGTGATACTTTCTTCACGATTTCTCGTTAAAAAAAGACGAGTTACAAATAAAATGTTTGCGAAAATTGAATTAATATCAAGCAAAATTGAAATAAAAATGATAGAACTGTGAACATGAATTTATTTGATAGATTATGAATAATAATTAAAAAATGTATGTCATTTTAACATTGGAACTCTTACAGCCAGTCTTATAAAGGTCACTAATCTGACGTTAACTTTAATTCGCTGTTAAAATAAACAAAAGTGCATCAAAATTTGTTTACTAATGAATAAAATGTCATAAGCACTGACGTTTTGATGCGCTTGTGTTTATTTTAACAGCGAATTAAAGTTAACGTCAGATTAGTGGTCTTTATAAGACCGGCCGTTAATGTACTTACATATAGTAATTAATTAACTTTAGTATAATAGAGGGTTAAAACTAACTGTTTAAGTTAAAATAATAAATTGGTAAATATCTTGATCTATTTTATTCACTAAATTAAATTCAAACGCCACTGGACGCGTTTTAGAACGTAAAAGTAGTTTGCGTCCTGTTGTGTGTGTGTTGTGTGTACGAAAATAAATCACTTCACCCATTGAAAATACAATGTAAATGTCACCTTTTTACTTCCTTTTACAATAATTCGAAATTGAGTTTTCAACAAATCACGTTTTAGAGTCCCTTGAACCCAAAAAACATGTTTTTGTTCATTGGTCTGTCTGGCTGTGTGTGTGTGTGTCTGTGTGCGAACAGAATATCTCAAAAACAAAAAGAGGTATGACGTTGAAACTTCATATATAAGTTTTGTGTACTATCTAGATGCAACAGCAAGCTATTAAAGAAAATCGCATACCCGGAAGTATGGTATTTACTCTTGCAATTTTTCAGTTTTTTTTCGATTTTTTAAAAAACAGCCCTAACGATTTTTTCAAACGTTACATTTTTATTACATTTTTAATGTGTATTGATGTGAGATAGGTGATTTTCCAGTTGAACACCTCTAAAATGGGTTTCTTTTGTTTTTTTTTATTAATTCCTATTTTAAATAGAACACCCGCTATATTATCTCATTTTTAATTCAGCTTAAAATTTTATAGAAAATTTGTCTCTTCAACTAACGTTCTATTTTGTAGGGTTTCTGTAGAATTTGTAATTTTTGAAAATTTTTGACAAATGCTTAAAAATTCAAAATCAAATTTATGGCTAATTATATATTCACTGTAAAAGGAAGTTGTGTGCGTGTATCACACCAAATCTTTTTAACTGTTTTCGAAAAATTACATTTTGTAAGCGCTAAATTTGGTTGGATACAGTTTGTATATCTACCGGCATTTTTTTCGGTCTGTAAACTTTTGTTGCTCGAAATATAAACATGCGAAGCTAACTTCAACTTTCTCTTTGGTAGTTAGATTTAATCAAACAGTTGTGTCGTTTACAAATTTGTACTCCTAGTCTTCTGGGAGCATACTTTCCATATTTAAAAAATGTATAGTAATTTTAGACGGCACTTTTAATAAGATATAGCAAGTCAAAGCGAAACAACTGAGTAAACTGCAGACGTCTAATGTCCCTCTGTGTCTGCACTTTACTTAAACTTTCATTGGCTCCCTATTAATCAATTACCGATTGTAGCCGAACCGTTGTCATAATACCTTATGCGTCTGCAGATTACGTATATGCTTGCATATACGTATTCTGCAGACGCATAAGCTATCATGACAACTGTTCGGCTACAATCGGAAATTGATTAATATAGAGCCAATGAAAGTTTAAGTAAAGTGCAGACACAGAGTGGCATTAGACGTCTGCAGTTTACTCAGTGTTTTCATGTTTACGTTTTAGCGCAATCAAAGAAATAATTATTAGTTCGTGAAAGGCCAATTAGAATATCTATTATACTATAAACTGTCTAAATGTGGAAAGTATGTTATCAGAAGAGTGCGAGTACAAATTTATAAACGACGCAACTGTTAGAATACGTCTAAATTCCAAAAAAAAAAGTTGAGGATAGTTTTACACATACACATTAATTAAGTACGTAGATAAACTTTAAGAGGTGATTCCTTGATCAATTCTAAGATAAAAAGTTTATACAAATATGAGACCTAAACGGCTTCGTTTTCGAGATACATGATGTTGAAGTTTAAACAAAAGTTTATATTTTTCAAAAATTTGGAAGACGCCTAGAGGTATTCTAATGAAACTTGGTGTAGGTTAGTATTTGATAAAGTGGCATTGTTTGGTCAAAATATTGTAGTAGCTAATACGTTGGGACTCCTTTTATTTAATTACGTATTACTAGCTCTACTATTTTTTTTCAATAGATTGATTTAATTTGAATTTCAAATTCTATTCTTTTTAATAAATGTATTGCATTGAGACTTTTCAAGGGTGGTTCGTTAATCTAGTTGTCTGTTATTTGAAATTTTAATTTTTATAATGACTTTTGATTATTGACTGGCACTAACTGTCAGCTTGACTTCAAACAATAATCCAACAATAATCAAACCAAAAATGACAAATATTCTTTCTACTCACATACAATTGATTCAATTCACTAAAGTAAGTACTGTATTATATTTATTTCACTCTTTTAATTGTCTTTTATTCAATATGCTTCTATACGACTAATTAAGACCGCCTCGTACTTTCACTGCTAGTCACCTCAAAACACCACTGTTCCTGAAGTTCACAGCTCGGATTCCCAACAGATCAGCCACAATGCTCTGCTAACCGTCAAATAACCTCCAACCTGTCAAAACCCTGGCTGCTGGCAGAAATGGTCATGTTCCTTGCACCTACGCTACTGTCAACCCAACAACTTCCTGGCAAGTTCACTCTTACTGATGGTCCCAAGCTAATCTTCTATTTTCCCCAGCCTCCTAGTCTGTAGTCAGCAACCAAACACAATCGTCCAAATCAAGCAGTTCCACCGGCAACTCCCGTCAAATGATCAACACGTCCTCCGGACAATAACCGAATTCAGTAATTAATGTAACTTATTATTCCTTGTAGTAATTAAATAATCCAATTCCATTTAAATATTATTATTTTCTTCTTACTCGTATCTAGTTAAATCATATTCCATACTCTTTTCAATGACTATATACTTGCATTAATTCATATTAATATTTCAACCTTATTTTCACCTCGTTATATTTGTTAAAACCTATTTTAATGTATTATACCAAATTAGCAATACAAATAAAGGTAAAATTTCCATTTTTTAAATTAAATTTGAAAGAATATTTTCAAAATACGTCTACATTTTAAGTTTGTTATTTTTACAATAATCTCAAACAAAATCCCCCTTTATGCTAGTTACAATAATTATTCCTACATTCTTTAAAATTAAATAATATGATTTCTACCTACTATATTCTAATTTTCCAATAGAAAGCATATTTGTCACATGTAAAATTAGCTTATATTTCCTTATTAAATTTCAACACCATGATAGAATACTCAATTGCTATTACCTTTCAAAATAAATTATAAATTGTCTCAAATTAACTTCCATTACTTATTTTCAGATAAACTAACAATCTTTTTAAAACTTTAAAACTTTTTAATTGTATTAATCTCCCAAATTTATATTTACTTTAATTTTTATTCAAAAACCTGATTTTTACGTATCATAACAATGTATTTAATTTATTTCCTCCAGTGGCGTGCATCGGGGCCACCGCAGTTACCTTATTTTAGAAAAATCGGACACGCCACTGTTTTTTTTAGCCAACACAAGTTTTTTAGCTTCATCCATTGAAAGTACACAAAAGATGTATTTTTTATTTTTTTATAGAATACACCTTTTTCGAGAAAAACGGAAAAATATGTTCGTTCATTGGATGTAAATGGGACCTAAACGGCTTTGTTTTCAAAATACAGTTTAAGAAGTTAAAAAAAGAATTATATAATAGCAAACAAACTTAACAATATCTACAAAACTTTTGGCTAAATAACAGTGGCGTACCAGATTTTTATAAAATAAGATAACTGAAGTGGTTCCGATGCACGCCACTGGTGGAAACAAATTATATTTATTTTGACCAAACAATACCACTTTAGCAAATACTAACCTATATCAAGTTGCATTAGAATATCTCTACCCGTTTTCTAAATTTTTGAAAAAAAGCAATTGTTTAAACTTCAACGTCTTGTATTTCAAAAACGAAACCGTTTAGCGTCCTATGTTTGTATGAACTTTTTATCTTAGAATTGATCAAGGAATCACCCCTTAAAGTTTTCCTACGTACTTCATTAACACCCTGTATTTATATTTCTCTCGCCTATCAACGAAATTTGTATAGTATCATATTTCAGACAGATATACTATATTTCATTTGGGATTTTTTGTCATCAACCAGGTTTTTTTATCGGTAGACATTAATTCTTTTTGAACGACCTAATCATAAAATAAATGTTTTTCTAAAACAATATTAAAAGTAGGATTTTTAACATTTGTTTTCAGAGTGTAAATGTCATTTTATGGCACCAGTGTCAAACGTAAATTTAGTTCCAAGGTAGCATGCAATAAGAACGGAAATCGCACACTTTGTTGTGCATTTGTTTATCAACATTACCTAGAATGTCTAATACAGTGCAACAGAAACAGTTTCAGCGAACTTTTGTTACGATCATAGAAAAACATGTAACACGTGAAAATATGTGTTTTACATCATTCTTGGTTGAAAAGAAACGCTTATGTATACCATAATTTTTATATTCAACTCCGAGATGGTTCACCAACTCATTTCAATACAATAGGTATGATCAGCAGAAGTTGCACTAAGGCCATGTTTGAATCATTCAATATATCGTTTTTGTTTTGTCTTCAATGCTGATGCTATTGAGATGGTATGCATACGATTATCTGTAAACTCCATAAATAGCTATTAAAAGAATATATCACTGCCATTTTCACACTAGAACCAAAGCAGGATATACTGCGAAGGCAAAAATATAAATTGTTTGCACCAGTTATTTGTTAATATTCAGCGAGAAATCCTAAAAACAAAATCGTCAAAGTCTAACGTCTTTGCTTGTGATTGGCCATGTATCATGGAGTTTAAAAATGACCCTAACCATGCTATCTTAATAACAGCAACATTGCGTCATAAACCAATTGAGAACAAAGGAAAAAACGATTTATTGAATTATTTCGGCATGGCCGCAATGTCTCTTCTAGGTGAATATCAAAATTGTGTTATAGACAAAGGTTAATTTCTAACTAAGCATGATGAACAAAGCATTTGAAAATCTAATTTAATGTATTTTATAAGAACTGGAGCAAAAGTGCTAAATTATTTAGAACGATACCTTGCCGAACAGGCGGAAGATATTGGTATCTTATATAAACTATTACGAGTACAAGATAATTATTGAATGAAATTGTGTACACCCACAATGAAACGCTGCACCAAAATGACCACAAATAAATGAGATGCTATTTGTACACTCAACAGGCAATTGCGATGTAGAAAATGACGAAGTGTATTTCGTTGTCTATCAATTGCCCGTTGGTTGAATTTCCATTGGTTGTGTTGTGATCAATAGTCCAAAAGTCTTCAGATCTTCCTTGAAGAAAAGTTGTTCCATAAATAATCTAAACTGATCTAAGTGAAAGAAATGCACTTCAAATCATTTGGCCGAATGCAATTATGCTCCCGTGCATCTTCCATCTCTTGGAGACCTGTTGGAAATTACTTACTGAGAATGGGGTACTTAAAGGCGAAACTAAGTTTCATTATAAGTTATTTAATAGTATATTGTAATAACAGTGGAAAGGATGACATTGGAAAACGTATGTGAAAAGATGGAACAAGAGTGCTAAAAATGGCATACCTATATCAATTTTAGCCAATCAGTATGATTATCACTCGACATTAAAGTGCAGAAAGTGAGTACTTTCTTCATCAAGATAAGATTTTTTCAAAAATCGGCAGTGAAGGGACGTCGACATCGTCATTAAAATACGAGAAATCGGCAGTGAAGTAATCCATTGTTTTACGACTTTTTGTATGTGGCGGGGGGGTAGGTATACGTCAACCGAAGTCAACATAACCTACAAAAGTTGGTTAAAATGTTGTAATTTCGCGATTTTTCGATTTTAATAGTTATTAAGGTACCAAGGGCATTATGAGTAAAATAAGAGCCCAAGATTGTTAGTGTACTAACCGAGGGCATTTGGCCCGAGGTGTGTACAACAATCGCGGGCTCTTAGCTCATAATGCCCGTGGTGCCTTCAAGGTTTTATGTCCTACCAATTTTCTTACCTAATTCATATTCACATTCAATTCATATAATTACTATGCTATGGTATTTAAGATTGATCTAGTTAGCTGATCTAAGTTAGATTTGTGACATTAGCTGAGCTGTCATTAATTTTAATTGTGACAGTGGTGCATAATAAATAAATAAATAAATAAGTAATAAAGTTGTATCCATGGAAAACAAATACTGTTAATTTTTCATAATAACCCTAGTGTTCTTATGAAGAAAATAATTGCCCTGGAGCGTTTATTTTGTGTCTAAGATACCTTAAAATAGAGTCATTAATTTCAATTAATGTACTGGTAGGACAGGACATAAAAAACATAATGGACCACTCGGCACTGAAGTTCCTTTTTATCCCTCATTATCCCCATTCGTGATAAAAAGCTAAACTTCAGTGATTTGGTATACTATAAAAAAAAAACGAAAACTTTGTTGATTATGTAATGTGGAAAATATGATTGATCGCATGGAAATATCGTGTTTACCTTACAGAAATGCTTTGATGGTGCATGTTAGTGATACAAATAATTATGCAGAAGTCATATTTCAATTACTTACTCAAAGATATGCCGTTAGAAAGAACGGTGATCTCGCTGGTCAAGAACCCCCCCCCCCTTTGACTTATCTATCGGACTAGAAAATCTTTATTAAAAACGTAGTAACCCACCTGGAAAAATGTGGCGGTGCGCCATCTTACTGGAGCCACATTCCTTGCTTCACACCAAGCGGAATATCTTCAAGAAATAGTGGCATTGTTTTCTGTAAAAAAATGAAGTACTGCTCTCTTGTCAAGCGATGATGAAATACCAATGGTCCCACCAAATGGTTGTCTATGACAGGGGTGGCGAACTTTTATTGATCTACGTACCATTTTTTCTAAAGAAATGGTTAATGAGGCCATGACGTGCCATCAAATAATGCCAGGCAGAAATAGGCTAAAAATACATATTCCTAGGTACATAACCGAGCTAAAAGGCAGGAGCTGAAGAAGACTAACCTGGAGGTGGCGGACAGCCTGAAGTGCCGTGCAAACAACGAAAGTGGGCCCCAAAATTTCGCAAGAGCGTAGTGAACACAAGGATTACAACCATAAACAATTATCCTAACGTTCAGTGGGCTTTCGTTGCTTCCAAATTCTTCCTCACAAATGAACCAAGCTATAATTAAGCTGGTGAAGCACGAAGCCAAGGGGCAACCAACTTATTCAAGCGAAGGCTGGGATGGAAAAGGTCGAGAAATACTACCACACGCAATTCAACTCAGGTTATCAAAATCTCCAAAAAATTGGAAAAGGACCACCAGAAAAACTATTGGAATGCAGGGTGGTCTAAATTGATAGCAACATAGCTGTAATTTGCTGAAAAGTGTTATCACAAGATGAAAATAGGGTTGCCTAGCTACGCAGGAAAAATGTTATTCAATATTTAAAAATAAATGTGAATAGGGCTGCCTAACGATCCAGGGGAAAACTTACAAAATAAATGCTTAAAGTAAAATCCCACTAATTATTTCAAATACTGCATGCGAACTTCAAACTAAGCGTAACAGCGCCCCTCTCGCCGTCCCTCCGCGTCGCCCGCGCTAGCTCACTCCCATCCGTTCGGTCAGAAATTCGCGCGAAATCTACCTATCTCTGTCGCGCAGTCTGTTGCCGTTCCGGCACCGGTAGCCTTGTTCACAATAAACTTTGTTACTATGACCTCAAATGTAGCAAAAAATACATTGTTTCGATGAGGTACCTAAATTCCTTAATTAAGGCCGTGCCCAAATTATTTTGCCGAGTGCCATCAATGGCACGCGTGCCATTGGTTCGCCACCCCTGGTCTATGACATCGCATCAAGCATTAATCGAGAAGCAGTTCTGGAAATGTGCCTTTTTGAACGCAATAGAATTTT